>SRSM01000356.1:0-76406 GCA_019593545.1 Apocynum venetum
ATTACATCACAATCTTATTTCATTAATATTTTTTAAATACAATACTAAATTTACCATCATAATTATTTCAATTTATTGAATTATTAATTAAAAATATTTAATTTTATGAAAAAAATTCAAATATTATTAAAATACAAGATTTTATTCAATAACACAAAAATGAAATGTAAAATATACAAAAATATATATTGGGATCCATTTGAGAGAAATAACACAAAATGCATATTTTTTTATGATTCAATCACTTGAGAAAAAATCACCAAAATTATTAAATTTATAGAATTTTATCGTTATTGTCATGCCCCAAAACCGAATTGTATACGTCGTGATTGCGAAGTTTTCTTCACAATCACAAGGTTACAAATGTTACAAAGCATATCATTTCAAAGAATAATAATAAAAATCATCCAAATGAACAAAGTATTCTTATATCAATCAAATTGCTAGAATCCATTAAAAAACTCTAAAACCAAATCTAATAAGCTATTACAATTCAACTCTTAAATCATCCAAGCAAAAAAAAAAAATCATAAATAGGAAATCACTCCAAGTGGTCCATGTGCTAATTTACAAGACGTCCTCCCCGGTCCGTGTTTTTCAAATATAACTCGTTATCTAAAAAAGAAAATGTGATAATAATTTGAATGCATATGGACTCAAATCAATATGATATATCTCTGTAATAAGTTGTTACATACATAAATAATTTTTTAAAACTCAAATTCATTAGAATAGATATGCAAAACTTCTCATATTATCAAAAAAACATGTGATTCATTTTGTATAAAACATTGAAAAAGATTTTAATAAGGTAAAATAAATGTATTTTTTTAATCTCAAAAAGAAACTAGAACACAAAAAACCCTTTCTTTTCCTTGTTAAGAGCATAATGTAGATTGTCAAACTACTTTTTCTTAAAAAATAAATATATAAAAATTTCCAAAAATTGTATGACAATATTGCAGAAAATTGGACAACATTGAAAGTAATTATTGCTGAAATTACTTAATAAAATTTTATTAAAACAGTGTAGAAAATACTGTATAAATTTATGAAAAACAGTGTAGAAAAATAAAGAAAATGTGGAGAATTTTTATGGGAAAAAATAAAACTTTTCCTACACAAAAATTACTATAGAAAATCAAAGAATAAACATGAAACTAAAATTTTCTATAAATTACAAATCATATTGTAAATCGAATATTCCATTATTCATGAAATACAACAATCAATCAAAACATTCATCAAACAATTTAAGAGAACTCATTCAACGATAATATCATTGATCTCAAACTTTGATGTCAGACTCAACTATAATCTCGCTAGAACGAACAAATAACAAATAAATTTTATTGGAATGAACATAATCAAATCAAAAGTTGAAACATGTCCTACCACTTCAAATTATAACTCGTGAGTTCTACAAAATCATTCAATTTTCAGTTACAAAAATTAAGCTCCAATATACGGATAAATTTTTTAAAAAATAGAAATTACTCAAACTTTTTTCATATTTATATACAAAATAATCATATAAGCAAAATTACAACTTTTGAAAGATACTTTTTCAATAAAAATAGAAATATCAAAATTACTTACCTCGATTGAACAAATCTACTAGGTAATCTCAAATTAAATCAATCTCTAAAAAATCCTTATCCTAGTATCGCCCTTTGTCATCATAAAACAAAATAATATGTTAAGATTAACACTAGACACTTTATATAAAGTTTTAATACAAAACTTTAATCTCATAAAAGTTATGAATTTAACCAAATAATAATAAGTATTGGGTCATGAGTCTAAATTATTAAATAAAATTATAGTTTATAAATATTGAACTGATACTAGTTTTACCATTACAACAATAAATCAAAGATCAATTGTGGTTTACTTTTATTTTAAAAAATTCCATGACAAGAAGAAAAATTCATATGCAAATAATGGTTAAAATTTTAAATCTTTACTTACAAGTACACAATTTGTTATTCAATTAACAATTAGAAAATGTAAAATGTTTGTGGAAGCACTAAACGCAACTCATTTTTTGAAAAACGATCTTAACTTAAAAAATGACATTTTTATATTTGGCCAGCAGGCTGACTCGAATTAAATCTAAATTTTGACTCGATGAATCAGTCTGATCGGACCAAGATAAAATTTAAATCGGACCGAACTAGTTCAAATTTTAAGGAACTTATGATTATAGAACCTAAACCAATTTAAAATTAGGACATTCGAACCAACCCATCCAACGTTGCTTAAATTGGGATCCCTATTCGTAGTAGGAGACACATGATTGATCCCATACTTCCCCCAACCCCTATGCATAAAAAAAAGCTTACTTTTTCCTTCTTCTCCCCATTGGAGTATTATTATTTTCTGTTCTTTCTATTTTTTTTTAAAAAATGGGAAAACAGAGGCATATGTGTTGGGGTACTTTAAAACTTGCTTTGTTGTTTTCCAAAATAAAATAAACTTGCTTTGTTACCCAATTATTTCCCTACATGCATGCATCGACCAAACCAAAAATTCAGTCGTGTGACTCACTTATAATTAACTCAGTGGGGAGGGTATTCTCAACTATTTTTCCTTTGATTTCTGCATATGTCCCGCTGCTGTCAGTCTCTTTATGGCCATGGAAAAGGATTTGAATGCTCATTAGCACTATGTAGGAATTTCATATTAATTGAGGTTTTCAATGGTTTGAATTAGACAAATATATTTAAACTAGACAGACTATATCTTAAATATTGTCATGCAAAATAATTTGGAAAGAACTATTAATCCTCAACAAACGAGCAATGAATATGAAATATCTACGGTTCTTACTTTTTCTTTGTTTTATATTTTAATTACACTTAAAATTACTTGTAAACTTGAGATATTATTAAAAACTACTCATGGTCAGTCTAAAATAACAAATCAAGAAAATTTAAGAGTGGTAAATTTTAAGTTCATCTCTATGAGAAAAGAATTTGTAGTGAGATAGCAATATATAAATTGCATGTTCTTGAAGAATTAATGATTACTATCGATACACATCAAATTATATCACGTTGCTTTCCAAAATTGAAAAGAGGGATTTATGTCAAATTTCATACCTTTTGTTAGGTCTACCAATAATAATGTAAATGTATTGTCTAAAATCATCTCGAGTGCATCTTTGTCCCACTTGATTATAGTGACAAGTCTTTGCACTGTCTTTATGAATGCTTACATACATATATAGTCCACATGTCTCTTTGTATCATATGGGAATGACTCTCATGTGAAGGGTGAGATGAACACAAAGTTTGATTTCTCTTCTTGCCCCAATAATTGATCCTCTCTTAGAATGTCTACATTTTAAATAATAAGAATACTTAAAAAATTAAGCATATTAATTCCATAAGCTATTTCTTTCATTTAAGGTATTCAACACTGATGCATAATTCTATTAATAAGTATTTTTAGTGGATCATATAAATTAGGGAGATCTAATTTATTAAATTTAGAAGATCCATAGTAAAACTTTAAATTAAATATTTCTTCCGACTCATTTTAATTGTCCACTTTGAATTTGATTAGAATTAATAAATATATTGGAATTGATAAAATGCAACTAAACTTTATAAATAAATCTTATTAAGACTTAGTGTGCAACTAATAAATGTATTCTTAAGAAAAGTGAAAACTCATTAAAAAATTGTAAACTAATGATAAAATGTAAAAGTGTCTATTAAAGTTAAAAATTGGACAATTGAAATGAGAAACTCTAAAAAGAAATATGAACAATTAAAATGAGATGAAAAGAATATATAATTTATTTGAAAAATGAACATTAATTATATAGAGAGAGAGAGAGATTAAAAATGTATATATTCAATTCAAAACTATATAATAAAACTTAAAACTTTAAATTTCATAAAAATTATATCACTTAAAAGTTATTTATATTTAGATATGGAGGCAGTAGTGCAAAATATATATATTCAATTCAAAACTATATAATAAAACTTAAAACAGATTTAAATTTTATAAAGATTGTATCACTTTAAAAGTTATTTATATTTAGATTTGGAGGTAGCAACTACTATAAACCCAATATATATATATTGGAAAAGAAGAATCCCAATAGCTTCTTGCATACTATAGATTTAGTCCCAATCTAAAAATTGACGTTCGATTATATACTGCACCTTGAATATCATTTTCTGAGACAAGTAAGATAAAGATGGTGGAAGTTAAAATTCAAGAATTCATTAACTTCGTTTGCTTAATTTGCTTCCAATGTGATATGCAGTAACTGATTAATTGGTATTAATATTTGCTTAATTTGTTCCCAAAATGTGAAATATGTAATAACGTGAACGTAAAAAATGGAGCACAGATTACGTCAGTTCTTCACAATTCTTGTAAAAAAAAAAACTATGTACTTGTTAGAATAGTTCGTGCAAAGTGGATTTATCCTAACAAAATTAAAATAAAAAAAATGCATGTAAAAAATTTATTCTCACGAGAAAACAAAATCAATCTTGCTATAATATTGTTTCCTTATCTAACAAATGTGGACATGTATATCCACCCGTGATTAGAGAACAAAACCTCTCAACTCTGATGAGTTGATACAACACAACTAAAGAAATACCAAAAAGGGAATTTCCTTGACTCCTTGTCGCTCTTTTAGAACTTTCCAAGACGTGTCTCGAGAAATGTGAGAATAATTGTCAAATTCAGGGGTCTACCATTTACTTTTAATTTTATTTTTATTTGTTTTATTTTGAATTTTACAAAATGAGTACTTTTTTATTTGTTCATATTCGATCAATTTAATCATTTTTTTCGTTCAACATTATACAAAATCGATGATTCACATTTTTACGAGAGTATATATGCCATTTTTATTAGCATAAACTTACGACAAACTTCAATATGAAGAAGAAAAAGAGAAAGGAAGGAGGAGAAAAAGGAAAAAGAAATGGATGAAATTAACAAATATTCAAATTTGTTCATGAAAATTACATATAAAAATATGAGCCACCAGCTTTATATAATATTGGCAAAAAAAAAAGAGGATAGAATTGATAAACATGAAAAAATAAAAAATATTAGTATTGTAAAATTTAAACTAGAAGATATATTAGTAAAATTGAAATGTAAAAAAGTACCGATACTTTATTTTAAAATTTAAAATAAAAATATGTTAACAAAATTTAAAAAAGGAAATTAGTATATACCATGAATTTGCTAAATATCCGAAAGCTGATAAAGATGCCTGTTTGAAACACCTTATTTGGCCATATTCTTGCATGAATTATTAACGAAAGGACCAAATCATGGTCTCTCATGTGGTTGAATATGCTGACAATATGTTATGGCGACTACATCAATTCCATATATACCCATATAATCTCTTTCTTTGTTGCTCCACAATGTTCTCAAAAGTTCATTTTTTTTTATCCCAAAAATGCCACTATAGTATATGTACCCCTATTTGGCATTTTAGAATAAACATATTTAATATTGATTTCACATGATTGAAATTTGCAAAGTGGGGTTTAAATTCTATGGTATGGAAGAGATAATGAATGTTTAAAAGTTTGTGGACTTACCTTAAGTTTGACACATTGGTTGTCAAATACAATGTATTCTTAGTCTACATTATTGAACATCTTATAAGAAGAGTCGATCTTTAGATTTGATAGTGTGAAAGGAATGAAAAGAGGGATTGAGGAAGAGGGGGGAAAAAAGGGAGAAGAGGAAAAATATAAATAGTAAACTAACATTTCAATCACTACTCGATCGGAAACCCAACGTAATGAAAACCCTCCCAAAAAAAAAAAAGAGGATATATGGAAGAAGAAAAAAGTAGGTCTCACTCTCCAAATGTAATAGCTATTAAAGCCTCTTTCTTGCTTTCTTTCTCTCTCACCCTTTTACCTCTTTGAATCCCTCAATGGCCCAATTCTAATATTCCATTGGGTTGGAAATGGGTCTAAATTTTCTGGTCTTAGATTATAGGCCCATCAAATGATCTTGTTGGGTCAAGTATTCGTAATCCCTTTTCTCTTCAAAGTTTGGATCCAAGATATGTAGTTGCAAACCTATTTGAACTCATTTTTTATGTCCATGAGCTAACATCAACCTCTCTGATTTGATCTGTATTTTTTTGGGCTTTTATTTTTTAAGCCCAGTTGATAGCACTATTTTAGGCTGAGCTCAATATTCTTTTTTTTTTCATTTTATTTATTTACTTATTCTTTATATTGGCCAAGCTTGAGACGAACATTAAAAATAGGCACCCTCTATGAGAAGGCAAGATATGTGATCTTGAATTCTCACTCACTGTTTTCTTGCTTCTTGTTTTTTTTCACCTTCCGTTTATAGTAGGGAAAATAGTAAAAGAAATTGCCATCTATATATTTATGATTCTTTGATTATATTCTTTATTATTATTTTTTTTTTAAAATTCTCAAACCATTTACAATTCTTCAACCATATATATATATATATGTATATATTTATACTTTATCCATATATATCATTAAATTATTTATGACTCTTAAATTATATTCTTTATGCATCTAATAGCAAATATATTAAAATATTAATAAAAAAGAGTTAAGTATACAAAAAAATAAAATATATAATTGAAGAATTGTAAATATTTTGAAGACATTTGTTTTTTGAAATTTCTCTTTATTTTAATTAGATGCATGCTTTTTAATTGTTTTTGTGGCCTTGACTCTATAGGTGGTTGTGTGTTCAGTTTGAAAAGGTCAAGTGACATTAAAAGATATTAGTACCTCACGAAACAAGTTATTTGTGGTACATCATATCTTAATTTAATAGGCTTGTTTTCAATTGAACTTTCATAAAATATAATTTTTAGTTAGGGATGACTCTGATGTTATATCGTGTCATGTTGGGTTGATATAGTCTGACATTAAATCAAATTCGATACGATTAATAAATGTGTTTAAATTTATAATTCAAACATAATACGTTAATAAATATGTTGATCCGACACGATATGACTTACAAAAAAACTAAATAGATAACGATTTAATAGGCCAATTCTCACCTACCAAAATTACCTATTTAACATCTATAAGTGTGAATTCTAATTTACCTATTTAAGACATAAAATCATATAAATATGTAAAATAAAATTATAATAACATATAATATAAAATAATAGCCATATGAATGTACAAAACAACCACAAAAACATAATTAAAAAGTAGAAAACTTTCTTAAATTCTTAGTACATCCCATTTTAAATAATAATTTTATCAAACTAAATATGCACCAATATTTGATGCATTTGATGCCACATTAGCAGGTGATTAATCAAAATGTGGTGGTGTCTCCTTGCTCAAATCCTACAACCGACCGTAATTCCACGAAGCTATGGGCCAAGACCAAAGAGCATGGAGACAAACAAGCCCTCAGAGCTGCAGAATAAAGAAACTGATATTATAACATTGGAAATTAGTGCAACAAGATATGATTGTGTGGTCATATTGGTTGATCAATTGAAAACATTAAAAAATTGGATATCCTATTGCACTCGCACCCATACTCCATAAATCTCCCTATGGCCATAAATCTCCATAAATTCAATATCACTGTATGTTGGGGAAAATGACTTGAATACAAGAACCTCAACTAATAAATAATGTCTGAGTTCTTATCATTAAAGCAAAGGCTCTGGACAAAAAATGTGTATAGTAAATTTTTTTCAGTGATTGATCCCATCGCATTGTGACCTCATACTCCAAAAATTTCCCTTCGGCATGACTCTACGAGTTAAAATCGCTTGGCCCAACACGCATGAATGATTTTTTGAAGAAATTAAGTACTACTATACGTTGTGAAGAGGACTCGAACACGAAACCTCAGCTAACAATGTCTGAGTCTTTACTATTGGAGCAAAGACTCTCGATCAAAACTGTGTTGGATAAACTTTTTTAAGTGATTGATCTCACCGCACTATACCGCACTATGGTTCTATACTCCATAAATCCCCTCCAACTTGGTCCTACGGATTAAAACTGTTTGACCCTACGTGTATGAAAGATTGTTTAAAGAAATTCAGTAACACTAAAAAATAAATTAAGTAACACTATACATTCGTAAGAGGAGTCTTAACCAAGAATGTCTGACTCCTTAAATGTTTTTTGCATAAACGTTGAGAAAGCAAACGACGTAACTAGGAAAAACGTCGTGCTTGATTGAGCCACATATGTAAATGGGAGAATGTAGACGTGGGTGGAAAAATCATCTAGCAAAAGTGCTGCCTAGCTACGAAGTGAATGGCACTAATGTTGTGCAATTTTTTTTAAGCTTTGTGTCTAATTAGTATGTTTTTTAAAATAGCTGGTCAATTGCGTTAGTTAGTTAAAAAACTAATTAGACACCAAACTCAAAAAACAGGAAAAAAAACTTACACTACATGTTTTCAATTTCCCAATTTTTTCTTACCCTTTTTTCATAAACTAATTAGGAAATTTTTTTTTTTCAATTGCCCAACTTTTTTGTTTTCATAAAGCAAGGTCAGAAAAAAAAAAAACACAATTGGCCAACCTTTTTTTTTTTTATAAAAAAAAACTAATTAGAGACAAAGCTAAAAATAAAATAAATATACACAACATTAATGCCATTCACTTAGTATGAGCACTTTTGTTGGACGTTTTTCCTACCCACGTATGTTCTGATATTTACATTTTTCTAGTTACATCGTTTGCTTCCCCAACGCTTCAATGCTTATGCAAATAATGCTTTAGATTATTATGGTACCTCTCCGACTGAAGTTATTTCGGATCAACGATGAAAAGAAAGATCATTTTGATTAAAAGCTCTCTAAAATAAGTTGATTGTGGTAGACGACACTTAATTTAATAAGGTTCATGGACATAGTTCCCCATCCTATTTTGTTAGGTGCATTTAATATATAATCTACTCCATATGTCCTATTAAGAAATTCTAGTTTTTCTTTTTTCATACATTCCAAATTATAGTTCGATTTTTTCATTGAGGATATGGTCTATTTTTTAGCTATGGAAAATACTTATATTTTACACACTTTATTATTATAAAAGCAATTTTCAAACTATTGAAATAATAAACAATAAGTTAAAGAGTTCATTTACAAAAAATAAGTACATAGTTTTCACACAATTTAAACTAAATTTGTATACAATTTCACAACACTTAATTTAATAGGGTTCATGGATATAGTTCCCCATCCCTTTTTGTTTGGTGCATTTAATGTATAGTCTACTCCCTATGTCCTATTAAGATATACTATGTTTTCTTTTTTTATTTGTCCCAAATTATAACCTAGTTTTTTCATTGAGAATATAATTTATTTTTTAGCTATCTAAAATACTCATATTTAACATACTTTATTATTATAAAACTCATTTTCAAACTATTAAAATAATAAACATTAAGTTAAAGATTTTATTTTCTAAAGATAAGTGCACAATTTACACACATCTTTGGATTTATTTCATCAATCGAGAAGTTCTGGTTGTACACGCCTACAATAATGTGCCTCAATAGTCAATCAAATGCCATCTAATGACTCTTTACTCAATCTATCATTTATGAATTAAATTTTATCTAATCGATTTCTAAATACAAATCTAAATAAATTAAATTGTGTATTACAGTCACACCTCACATATCTATAACACACTTTTAATATCTTTTTTTTTTAATTGCAAAACTATTTTTACCCATCTCAGCTAAACATTTGAGAAAAATTGGTTCAACGCTTAATTAGACATTGGTTTCAAGTAATACATGCTTGGATTTGGCAAAGGACATACTTGTTGTGGTCACTTAATTGTTTTTGTGACCTTGCCTCTATAAGTGGTTGGGTGTTCAGTTTGGTAGGGTGAAGTGACAATAAAAGATGTCACTCGAGGAAACAAGTTATTTGTGGTAGACCATGCTAAATTTAATAGGGTTGATCTCCCATAAAGCAGGGTTGTTATAGTAGTTTTTTTTTATTTCAACATTTTATATCCTCAAACTATTTATTAATTTTCAACTATATCCTTTATGCATCTAATAATAGATACATATTGAAACTTAATAAAAAATAGACGAATATGTGATAAAATAAAATAAAAGATAAATAATATAATTGAAGAATTGTAATTTTTTGAAAAGATGCTTTTTGCAATTTCCTTTTCTTATAATACGTGCTTGGATTTGGTAAAGTACGACTAGTTGCTGTCACTTAATTGTCTTTGTGACCTTGCCTCTATAGGTGGTTACATGTTCAGTTTGGGAGGGTGACTACTTAATGCATTGCATTTTTGGTCTCCTATGGAATAGTTTCTATATCCTCAAAATTTACACTTAAAGAGTAGGAAGAGATTGCATATCTATTCTCATCCAAAATGAAATGATGATCTCACACGCTATGTGGTCCGTCCATTGGATGATACATTTGTCTTAGTGATATTTAATTCCCTTTATGTGGTCGCCAAGCTTTAAATAGAGCTGACGAAGAAGAAGAATGACTCAAGGAGGAGGAAATTCAAGACTTGCTGAACAACCATCTTGTAGTTATCTTTCAGTTCATGAGTTGTCAACAATGGAAAAATGTTCCAATTCTTTTAAAATTAATAATTAGATATGTAATTGAAAACAAAGTCAAAATCAATTAAGAAAAAATATGAAATCTTTCAAATTCCCTTTTAATTTCTTAAAGTATTATATTGTATAGGTTTTATATTATCTATAAAATTATAGAATATATAAAATATATTTAATAAATTATTTAAGAGTGTATTAATTAAAAATAATGAAAAAATATGTGAATAGACGAAGTAAATTTTAGAGGTAAAAGAATATTATGATAATTGTTTTTTGAAATAGTAATATTTTTTTTAAAAGGAAGTGACTTCACTTTTATTATAAACAAGTAATAAAATAAAAATGGAAAATTAGCCTATTTGATCCCCAAACTATGATTTTTTGACCAATTGGTCATTGTTTTTTCAATTTAGCCATAGTAGTCCATGCTCAAAATTTTAATTAGTCAAATTAGTCCTTGACACCATTAGATAAACATTTTTTGTTAAAAAAAAAGTCACGGGACTTGCACGTGATCAGACTTTAGGGGCAAAAATGTCTTTTGCATAGGAAAATTGGCATATTTGGTCCCCAAACTATAATGTTTTGGCCAAATTGGTCAATGTTTTTCCAATTTAGCCAAATTAGTCCATGTCCATGTTCAAAATTTAAATGATTTATATATAATTTTATAAAGCTTTATAAAAATATAAAATATAACATATTTAATTCAAGAAAATCATATAATGTTTTTGAAAAGGATGACCTCAGTGAGATGATTTTGAAAAGGAAACTCTCATGATATGATTTTCTTGAATTGAATCTTTTATATTTTACTCCATTTGTCCCACTACAATAGATAATCACAAATTTTCACATAGATTGAAAAGACATTTTTAATGTTGTTTAAATTGTGAAACTTTTATACACTTCTTTTTTCTACTTTGCCTTATACTAGAATTGACCCACTCACCAATTAATTTTTTTTATTGAAATACTAATAAATTTATTAAAAGAACATTTGGTGGCCAACCAAAAACACATGAATTTTTTTATATGAAATGTTTAATTATATTGGGATTCAAAAGAATGAATTGTGTTGTAATTATGTTTAAAATTCCAAAACTCTTCAAAATGAATGATTGTGTCAATGCGTTATAAATAAGAGAAATTTTGTACATTGAAAAACTAATTATGTGCTAAGTAGAGAATTGAACTATAATTTGAGAGAAATGAAAATCTGAATCAATAGGACAAGGGGATTATATTTTTATAAAACTTTATAAAAATATATAGAAATAATTAAAATTTTAAACAAGGACTAATTTGACTAAAATGGAAAAATAGTGACCAATTTGGACAAAATATTATAGTCTAGGGACCAAAAATGTCAATTTTCCAATAGAAATATAACAAATGAAATGCTTATATATAAAAATTATTTATTTATATAATACTCTCTTCGTCCAGAATTGAACATACAAATTGATATTTTGGGATGTTTGAAATTAAATGTCCAGTTTCTTAAAATAAAAATATTTTTCATACAAAATTTTATTAACAACATCCTTAATTTAAAGGATTTACATCTCACTAGAGTCGAATCTAGGACGACCAATAATTTTTCAAGATTTTCGTGAACAATGTGTGAATAGTAAATAGTGTGAAATGTTTAAAATATTTTCATAGAATATTTAAGATTAATCCATTTTTATTTATTATTTAAATAATTAATAAAAATTAGGCATCATATTTAATATTTTGAATATTTGATTCTTATCATAAATTTTTTTATTATCCTATAATATTTGTAAATTTATTCTTTACAATTATATAATTTTTAAGATTTATAGATATATAATTTAATTATATATACTTGGTATATGTATAAATGTTAGATATACTTTAAGGTTTTAAATCATCTATGAAGTATTAGTTCAAATATAAAACATCCCACATTAATATAATAAATCTCAAACAATTACAACATAAATAAAAAAATTACATATTATTTAAAACTCCAACAGTACACATCACAATCTTAATTCTAAGTCAACAAGTTGTTTTCGTCCAATAGAAAACAACAACCTATGTTCAACAACTAAATCAAGAATTGATAGAAAATCGTCAAAGAAATTATCAATATTCGAAATGTCAATTGGTTTAGTATGCAATTTAAGGTTGGACAAAAAAATGATATTGAATCATTGTTCTAACATATCATAATCTCTCGGTAAAACTATGAATACATCAACATGTTTCATCATTATAGCTATTTGTTTATATATATAGTTTATTTGTATCATAAATTCAATTGTCTCGTCATAAGTGATAATGCAGTTAGATTAATACCTAGTGTTAGAGCATGACTATTATGAGCTTATTGAGTAACTGATCCAATTATTCTAGAGTTGTCCCATCCATAAATGAGACAAATGTTTTGACTGACTAATATTCCTCTCAATTCCAGGTAGTAGACACGCATGAAATTTTGTTCTCAACCCTTGTTTCTCTAAAAAGACATTGTTTTAACTCACATGAGAATGAAGATATTGTGATTCTTAATGTCCAAAAGAATTCTTGATGACATTAGATGGTTAATTGAAACCAAGATCTTACTAAGCAGTGAACATCTACCCATTTTTCTCAAACGTCTACCTAGTTTGGATAAAAGTAGGTTTGCCAAGAAAATGAAATGTATGAGATTATAAATATGTTACAGATGTGTTAAGTGGATCTGCAAAACAAAATGTCGTTCTATTGGATATGTATATAAAAATAAAGAAAATAAAATCAGTTTTTATAAAAGATGGACTGAATAAGGAATTATTGAATGACATCTGATTGACTTTTGAGACACATACTTGTGAAAGTATTCAACTAGAACTTCTCAAAGTATAAAATAAATTGAAGGATGAATAACAACATTATAGTTTTTGAAGTTTACTTTAAAAGATATTGTACGCAAGTTTATAAAAAAACATGATGAGAAGAAAATTAAATATGTAATCTAAATATATTTTATGAAGTTAGTTTATTTGTATTTTATGAATATATTTTACGAATATTTTATATTTTTTTAAATGCACGAATTATTTTATATATGTACGTTTTTAAACGAAATGTCATCTCAAACTTCTACCGAAGTTCTCTAGATGATGATAATGTTCACCCCCAAACACAAAATCTTGCGTATGTAATAGCATCTCACTAATTAAATGTCTCTGTTACTAATTTAATTAATAACATAAAATAATTTTCTTAAGATAAAAGATTAATTTTAATTTATAAATTAAGTTGTAATAATATTTTTATAAAATTTAACAAAACTTATCGGGTACTTTTCCGTGTCTGCAAATAATCTAGCTAGCTAGTCTTCAAATAAATGCCAATTTTTTAAAATTTATTTTTATTGTTAAGAGTCTTTTCAAAGAATTTGAGATCCTCTACTGGACACGTAGGCATGTAAACGATTTTCACAAATCACATTTCGTACTGTTTAGATCCATGCAGGACGTCCAATCGACCTTTGAGAGATCTTGGTCTTCTTCAAAAACGACTTCGATAGTTTGTATGTAATCTTTAGTTTAACACAACGGATTTTTTATTTTATTTTTTTCCATTGCCACTGATTTCCTTATGTAAATATTAGTCTATACATTTTGATAGTTGAATGAAATACATGCAACGAACCCAATCATGTTTGCCTATTACTATTTTGTAAAGAGTTAGGGTTGCGTGTTTGCTTGTTCACCATTTTTTCATCGTCAACGCATTTATAAATTACATTACCAAGTGGATCGATAATACATTTCACAAATGCGTTAACACTTTTTATTTATAAATACTTTCACGTGGACATGAACAAAGTTTTCGAGCGTGAATGTTCTTCTATTCTACCTTGATCACCTGATTGCATAGAATCATGAGATATAATTAACTAACTTGGACAAACCTATTTATATATTCTTAGAACTACCTACCTAACCTTATTACTTTGAAAAACCTTTTAACTGTCTAACTTTTAGCTTCTTTTTTTTTTATTTAAAAAAAACAAACTTCAACTTCCTAAACTATATATGTTATACATAATTATTATATATTAATTTAATAGAAATATTAATTTTCTTATAACATGAAACGCATCACTCTTTTAAAGTATAAACTCCCACTATATAATATAGATTTTAGATTTTTTTAAAATTATATTCACTATTTTGACATACACAATTTTTTTTTTGTTTAAAGAAAAGAAGCTTCATTTAGAATTCAAATTAGTTTGCGCAGGTGAAATTACAAAATGAGGAAATACGAGAACTATCTTAAAAGAATGGAAGAAAACAAGCTCACATTCTAAAGAAATAAGTCAATTTATTACCATTCCTACAAACAAATGAAATAAAAACGCAACAGAGTTTCTTAATATGACCATTACTAGAAAGACTTGATTCAAATTTATTAATTTGAGAGATAATATTTAAGCCAATCACCCCTCCAAAAAACAAAAAGGATGTGTGAAACGCATTGCATGAAGCTATGCTACACAGCTCCACAAAACCTTGATAAAAGGCTCTTCATGAGGACCTCTCCAAAACCGAAGGTTGTAGCTATGGCAACAGATAAGCTGAAAAGGAAGCATCGTTATAGATACTCTGTAGGTTGTAGCAAGCGATATATCTTGATAACAGAATGGTAGATAAATTAAAGGGCACCTTCATAATTAAAACACATTTCCAATCACGAAGAGTTCAAAAGTGAAAAGAAAAAAGAAAAAAAAAAACACAGCACACTCTCACTCTCATTAAGGTTTTGATCCCATCATTCACTAACATTAAGATGGAATATTATAGCACTGGTGGCATAGCTGCAAATATGCCCCATTTTGCACTCAAGCTACATTAATAGTAAATGAATTTATTCCCCCACCCCCCAAGAAAAAGATTCCACAAACACAAAGTAGTATCATTTGATCATATTTCTTCATAGAAATACTTGACAAAATCATCAAAATGCTCCACCTGCATGCGCAATGGCACAGAAATGGATCCATCTCCTTCATGGCTAGGGATGAGGAAAACTCTTCCATCGAAGCCCAATGCCCCTGGGCCCATATAAATCTCGCTGCCCCACCCAAAATCAAGACCATAGAGGTTTAGTCCTATCCAAGACGTGATTCTTAAATTTGGATTTCCCATGAATGCCCCTTGTGAACAGCCCACAGTATGAGAATGTCGATGTGGAGAAACATCTGGAAGACTCCTACTACATGCAAGAAATGCTTCCACATATTCATCCGTTACAGACTCTATTGTTTCCCTAATCTTTCCCGAAGCATATCCAAGTGGTTTAGAAAGTAGGTCTCCCGCAGTTGTAACTGCAGGTACATGTAAAACCCCATTCCCAAAATACCCTTGTGGTAGTCGTGGTTTCAACCGGTTCCGAAAATCTACCACAACAAAGCATTGCGTTTCTTGCTCATTTTGGTGCTTTCTAGCCTTTGAAGCACACCTCCAAATATGAGCAGACAAGGTTTCAAACCTAGTAAATGTACGAAAGTTGATGAATTTGTCAACTTCTATTGTCTGATTAGCATTGGCCCTCAATGTATCCACTTGTTCTTTCCCCAACTTTAGTATTCTAACTTCAGTTCCCTTTTCTTTCTCCTTGGTGTCATCCGAATCTCCTATTAGGAGAGGTGGAATTGGAAGAAGCTGCGAATGCTTCAATGTTGTTGGCAAAGCTGGTTGCTTTGGCTGCAGAACCCTGCGATCAAGAAATGGGAGCTCAGACTTTGTACATTTCTCGCCACGTGCCAATTTGGCCCATTGGGATAGAAAATGAAGGGCACTTCTTCCATCAGCTAACACGTGTGACAACTTCACACCAAGACTAAGGCCACCGCAAGAAAACTTGGTGAATTGTACTAGAAGTAACGGGACTTCCTCAATTGGGGTAGTGGTAATATCGATTTGTGGGAGAAGGGGTTTCATTTCTGAATTTGGAAGGAAATCTCCAAGATCATCAATCTTGATATCAGATTCAGCTTCAATTAAAACAGCTCCCTTGGAATTACAATGGAGTTCAACTCGGCCTCCACCGATCCATCTTAGACGTCCCGCAAGGGGGTAGAATATCACCAATGCCTTGCTTAATGAATCTTTCAAAATATCAATGACATCTTCCGCAGAATAATCTGAGGTTGGTTTGAAAATGTAGATCGTTGGGGCGAGTGTTACGGGCTTAATTTGATCACAATCAGACATAAACATAAATTCATCTGGGATTGGCTCTGCTGGTTTCACAATATAAGAGTTCTTGATAATGACCACCATTGTAGTTTGTAAGGAGGGTTTGGAAACTGTAAGGGACTGATGAGCCCTCTATATAGGAGACTTAAGGCCGACTTCAAATTTTAATCCATGACGTACTTAATTTGCTAAAGGGAGTCAGCTTGGAAGAGTAATTAATGATATGCAGGAATTTTGGATTCTAGTCAATAACTCGAAATTATGACCGTGTTGTAATATGTCCTACCTACCATATCTTATCTCGATAAATTGACTCAAAATTAGTTCATATATTAATATAAAAAGTATTTTTTTGGCCTTTTTCTTGAAGAATGGATCAGCATATGTATTAAATAATCTGTGTGAAGTCGACATTTGCCTAACAAAACAATATTCTTTCATATATATATATATATATGTATGTATATATATATATGTATGTATGTATATATATATGTATGTATGTATGTAATATTGCATATGTGATATATTTTGATTTTAGTCTACTTATTTATTTGGTAGCCTATTTAGGAAATCACTAAATTAGCATCTATATCACAAATAATTGGACTCTGTGAATTTAATTTAAATAATCAAGGAAAAATATACATTTTATATAGTCTTCATTAAATAAAAATAATTTTCCAAATTTTCTTTGTTGTTTATGGTTCCTTTTCAATTGTCTAATATACCTTTTTGGATTGCCCCATTTAAATAATTATGTTTTGAAAATATAATATTTGACTTTTTAAAAAAAATTAATTTATCTTATAAATATAATAAGTATTTATTAATATTTTTTAATGAGAATGCTTTAAATAATTTCTAGTTTTACAAAATAAATTTTTCACCATAAAATGTATAATGTTTATTATTTCACATTTGATTATAGAGTATTAGTAGTTATGTAAAAGTAAAATCATTTTATCAATTGAACTCTACACTTATTTATCATAAAAAAGTATTATGATGTATCACTATATATATATATATATATATATATATATATATATATATATGCATGCATCATATTCTTTTTTGGACATTTATGCGGCTCAAAAGCTGCATTTGGATAGCAAACGAAGCAAACTTTCCACCACAAACGGGAACATTAAACTTATCCACAAATGGAAATATTGGTTGGCAAATATTGTTTTAAAAGCTGACAGTTCTTTTTCCTTACATTTGATTGGTAGTTTACACTTTTTTTCTTTTTTTTATTTAATAAATGATGGGTACTTTACACCCAAACTCCATAGTTTTGAATGATTTTGTATTATTATTATCATTTTACCTGCGTAGTGGGATCCAAAGTAACATAATTCGTTTAGGACTTACCAATGGCGATTTAGAACAATTGATTAAACAATTCTATTTAAAATTGGAGGTCTATTTATATTTTGAATTATATGTAATTAAATGTTCGTTTTTTTAAAATATATATTTTTTTATATAAATTTTTACTAAGAATTTTATTAATTTAAAAAATTACATTTCACTCACTTACATAAATCTATCATTATATATAATTAACAAAAATATTATGATAAATTTATTAAATTTAAAAACTCTTATAAATTTTTATATTAAGTCAAAATAGACATTAATTCCGAACGGAGGAACCGAACAGAGGAGTATGAAACAAACTCATCCTGGTCCTCTTATACTCTATGCGATTTCTAAGGTTTTTATTTATTTAAAAAATACATGACAAAAAGAATATGACTTTGAAACTATATATTTTTTAGATACATTAGACAAGACCGTCCTCCAACCAAACTAGTCGTGATTTCTAGGGATGACAATAGGACGAATTGGGGTCGGAGTCTCCAACCTTCGATTTCGCCTCAACTTTAAATATCAATTTTCATCCCCGTTCCACCTTCACTTAAAAAATTTGAAAAGAGGTCTCGTTCCCGTTTTACATCATCCGCATTCGCCTCATCCCCGTTTGACTCTAATTTGATCCCGTTTGATTTCGTTTTAACCCAGTTTGACTTCGCTTTGACCCCGTTTGTCTCATGATGTCAATAAATACTTAATCAATAATATAAACTCATTGTAATCTACAAAAGTTAATAATATAAATTTATAATTATTTAAGTATATAGTTAATAATATAAAATTATTTAAATCAATATATTTAATAATATAAATTATAGTTACATTTTAAAAAAAAATGTTCATATATATTTACATAAATAATAATATATTAATATAGTTAATAATATGACTAACAATTACTTGTTCAATAATATAAACTCATTTTATTTAATTTTTTAAGTAACAAAATGGATAAGATGGTTTTCTTTAAAATAATATTAGAGATAAATTAGTATTTTTATTAAAGATAGAACTGAAACCGAAGTTGGGAATTTACGAGTGCGAATCCCAACGAGGCTTCAGCGGTCCCCACTCCCGTTCCCTTCTCTATTAATCATCGCTTTTTAAAACTCATACCCAACCCCAACTCCATTAAATTTGAAGAATCCCCGACTTCAATGGAGCGAATTGAAGCGAATCCTCGCTAATTTTCATTTCATTGACATCCCTATTTGTGATTGATTGATTGTTCAATTCTTTTTCAATCTTTCATTTTTTATCTTAATTATATAAATAGATTTTTCTTTTTTGAAAATAATATTGTAAATAGAATTTGAAATCCTCGATTGAACACGTTTCTCAATGATTTCCACAAAATGTCATTTTGTACTGTTTTGAGCAATGCAGGTAGGTACGACGTTTGGATGATGGTTTTGGTCGTTTGGACCAAATGACTTTCGAAGAACATTTTTGGATAAATTGTCTACAAGTGTTAATCTATTATTTTTTTGGTCATTGATTTCCATATGTAGACATTAGTCGGTACATTTGGATAGTTGAATGAAATATACAAGATCCCTTCGTGTGTGTGTGTATAACATATATATATATATATATATATATATATATATAGATTGATTGGGTATTTTATTTATACTCCGAAAAAAAAAGAAAATTTCAATCACGAAGGCCTCAGAAGTGAACTAACAAATAAAATAAAATAGACACTCTTACTCTCAAGGCCGGGGCATTGCCAATTCCATTAATCCCATGGATTTTTTATATACTCCCTCTATCCTTTTTTATAAAATGTTTTAAGTAATTTTACTCAAATCAATAAATTATTTTACTTCTCATATACACTAATAAATTATCGGCTAATG
The DNA here is from genome assembly GCA_019593545.1 of Apocynum venetum. Classification (NCBI taxonomy): domain Eukaryota; kingdom Viridiplantae; phylum Streptophyta; class Magnoliopsida; order Gentianales; family Apocynaceae; genus Apocynum; species Apocynum venetum. The sequence continues at coordinate 20,072 of SRSM01000356.1, forward strand.
AAGCTAGTTAACATGTAATTTGTGTAAATAATAATAATATAATTAGGTTTGATATAAAGGGAAAACAAGAAATGTATAAATAAAACAATTACTTAAATATTAAACAGGACTCTATGCATTAATCATATTAAGAATATTTAGAAAAAATTGTAATTATATAAGTTGGATAAATTCTAAGACTCGGATGTAGTATCAACAATTTCTTAACACAAATGCATAAGAGTAGTTTACAAAGGCCTGGTTACTATTATTATCTCTAATTAAAATATAATTAAATATAGGTAATTGCTACATGTAGAATCTCATTATATAACTATATCCTCATTTTCTTTATTACTATGATAAAATATTCACGATCCAATGTTCACTTTCATAGTAATAAAATTCTAATCAAATTATAGAAAATGAAATCCTACCATCTTGACTTTATTTTTGAATTCTAATAACCCCTTTACATATGCATATTGCAACTCAAAAATTTCCAAGAAAGTTTGTTAAACAAATCATGTTTAACTTGTCTAGGAACGTCATTTATAATTCAATAGAGAGATTAACTATTGCATATCTTCTTTATACTATTGTTCATCAAATAGGTTGAACAAGGGAGAGATTCGGAGTATGAGAGAAATAAGAGTGGGTTGAAATGTTTCCTCATAAGTTGCATTTAATTCGCACTTTGGTAGAAACTTAAAATACGGGGAAATAAAAGCTAAATAATCTGCCAACTCATCATAAACTTAAAGAGGTCTTCATTGAAAACTCACAGAAAGTGAGAAGCTGCCAACTCATCATAAATATTCTAGTTAGGGAAGAAAAATACTTAGAGAAGAAGACTTTTCCAAAGCTTCTTCTTGAAGTTCTCTTGGTTGGTTCTTTCACAAGTAATATAATTCGAAAATATGGTGAATTATATATGGATGGAAAGCTTGTTAAAAGATGTTTCTAATGGTACCAATTTCATAAAATTTGGTCAAGTTGATTAAGAGATATAGATATTTTCCCAAGATTGCCAAATTATGAAAAATCATAAAACAAATGCTGCGAAATTCATTTAAAAATGAAAAATCTCAATGGAATTTTTGACTGATATGTTGACTGTCTTTAATGTACAAACTTAGCTAATTTATTATGGATTGATTATCACTCTTTAATACAGGTGTCAGCATGAGGGGAAAGGGCTTAGAGAAATATTACTTTGAGTTGAGTAATAATTGATGATGATGACTTATTTATTTCATATTAATGAAATATTGCTTTGAATTAGGAAATAATTGGTGATGATTTATTTGTTGCATATTTAAGTGATTTAAATGTCTGGTAAATGCTCAATTTATAGGGAAAACTCTGTCAAATTTTTACCAATTTTTTAAACTTCTCATGTTAATTGCATTATGTATTTCTTTGGTAACAATATAACTAACATTTGTAAATTTTTTTTATCAAAATGTAGTGAGCTGTTATGAGAGATGATTACAATTACATGAAAGTGTATAACCCACACTTTCCAGTTAGGGTCTAAAACGAGGGAGTTAATCAATGAGTGATAAAAAAATACATTGGTATAAAATTTAAATATTTAAAGATAAGTCATTTCAATTCAATATATAATAATTTTAACACTTTGACATATTTGATTTATTGTAGGATAGCGTCCATGCACGTAAGCGTAGACATACATAGATAGAGTCTAGTAACCTTTTACAGTGCTCCATGATAAAAAAATTGTTTGTTGAGTTTGTGACTGATTTTAAAAAAGGATGTGTATATGACTTTGGTTTAGAATGCTCTAAAGTAAGTCGTAGTATAGAGCAAAAAACACAATCCTCTCTATTGGCATTTTCAGTTCTCATGGATGCTATCAAAATTAATAACCTTGTTTATAATTAGGTGTAAAAAGTGAAAATAAATTATGAACGGAAGATGAATAAGTTCACAAGTTCACCAAAAAGCCTTCTTAGAGAAAGCAGAAATTCTCACTCATACGCTACCCATAATAAATAAGGATGATGAGGATGACGATGAAGATATGAAGGATTACGTCGTTTCACGTTCAGATCATCACCCACATACTGATTAGGGCTCTGATCCTCTTCCTACTCCCCATACAACACTTTATGCAACTTTAGTTTCATGATTTGTTTGAAATTTTATTATACTATAAAAATATTTATAGAGTTGTGACTTGTTTTAAATTTTATTGTACTCGATATATTTTTAGTTTCATGACTTGTTTTAGACTTTATTGTACTTATTATATTTTTATTATTTTGGACTTCCAACAATATTTCATATTAATTTATGTATTTTGGATATGTATAATATTTAGTTGGAAATATTATTATATTTATATTACAGGTTTTTTATGAAAAATAAAATATTACTAAAAAATAAAATATTATAAATTCATCATTAATTTTCAAAAAATTTGCAATAACTAAAATTTAGAAAGTACTTGTTGCAATTTCACTACATTTTTGCAACACCAATAATTTCACAATTTTTTCAGTAGTTGCAAAGCCGTAACTAAATAGCAACAATATTGCAATGACTAATTATTTTTAAAAATTTCATAATTTCTTAAATGTTGCAAAGTTATTGCTAAATAACTACAAATTTGCAAGGACAAGTCATTTTAAAATTTTTTATCATTGCAAAGTTATAGTTATATAGCAACAATCTTGTGACAACTAAGTATTTTTTAAAATTTCTTAATTTCATAGTTGTTGTCAAGTCGTTGCTACATAACTACAAATTTGCAAGAACAAGTCATTTTAAAATTTTTTATCATTGCAAAGTCGTAGTTATATAGCAACAATATTGTGACAGCTAAGTATTTTTCAAAATTTCTTAATTTCACAATTGTTGCCAATTAGCTATATAACTAACTGTTGCAAAATTGTAGTTATATAGCAAGGAATTAGCAATTATTGATTATTTTATTATTGCAAAACGATCATTGATTAGTTAACAACATTGTGACAAAATTTTCTTTTTTTTTTCGTTGCCTATTTTATTATTGCAAAACTATCATTGATTAGTTACAATATTACAACAAAATTTTATAATTTATTAATTTTTTTAAAATTCCTATTTTCATAAGACATTGCAAATCTATAAGTGACCATATTAGATATAAAACTTTTCATTGTTAAGTTGTCAGAAATTGGCAATAACTTCTTTTATTCGTTGCAATTTTATTTTTCAATTACAAAAAAATTAAAGTTCTTATTTGTTATGAATTTATTGCAAAACAAAGTCAGACACAGTTTAAAAATAAACATAATTGTTGCTTATAGTGAATTTGTTATTGTAGTATTTTATTTATTTTAGTTTTTATTTAAAAATAAAGTATTTATTCTCTTTTTCTTTCTAAAATGACCGAACGAGTTGCTGCTTCCTGCTCCATTTTCCCCCTCAAAGATACAGCATCACTTGATTCACGCCCCCCCCCCCCCCCCCACCCCCCAACCCACGCCACCCCAAAAAAAAAAAAGAGAAGAAAAGAAAAAAAAGGTGCCTCATAAGTCCCAATTTGATCATATTTCTTCGTAAAAGTACTTGACAAAATCATCCAAATGCTCCACCTGCATGCGCATTAGCACAGAGAAGGATCCATCTCCATCCTGGCTAGGGATGAGGAAAACTCTTCCATCAAAGCCTAATGCCCCTGGGCCCATATAAATCTCTCTGCCCCACCCAAAATCAAGACCATAGAGTTTTAGTCCCATCCAAGATGTGATTGTTAAATTTGGATTTCCCAAAAATGCCCCTTGTGAACATCCCACAGTATGAGAATGACGATGTAGAGAAACATCTGGCATATTCCTGCTAGTCATTAGATATGAGCTCACGTATTCATCGGTTGCAGACTCTATTGCTTCCCTAATCTTCCCCGAACCATAACCAAGTGGTTTAGAGAGAATGTCTCCGGCAGTTGCCACGGCAGGTACCAACATAACCGCGTTCCCAAAATACCCTTGTGGTAATGGCGGTTTGACTCGGGTCCGAAAATCTACCGTAACAAAGCTTAGTGTTTCTTGCTCGCTTTTGTGCTTACGGGCCTTGGAAGCACACTTCCAAACGTGAGCAGATAGGGCCTCAAATCTCGTGAAGGCACGAAAATTCATGGGTTTTTCAATTTCTGTACTCTGGTTAGCCTTAGCAAGAAGTTTATCCATTTGTTCTTTCCCTAACTTTAATTTTGTAACCGTAGTTTCCTTTTCTTTCTCCTCCTTATCGTCTGAGCTTCCAATTAGGAGAGGCGGTGGAAGAAGCTGTGAGTACTTTAATGATGACCAAGTTGGCAGAGGTTCATTTGGTTGTAGAACCGTCCGATCAAGAAATGGGCAATCAATAGATTTCTCGCCACGGGCCAATTTTGACCACTCGGATAAAAAATGAAGGGCACTTCTTCCATCTGCTAATACATGAGACAACTTTACACCAAGACAAAATCCCCCACAAGCAAACTTAGTGAGCTGCACTAGAAGCAGTGGAACTTCCTCAATTGGGTTCGTGGAAAGATCCAAAGATGGGAGGAAGGGTTTGATTTTTGAGTTTGGAAGGAAATCTCCAAGATCATTGATTTTGAGATCAGATTCAGCTTCAATGAGTAAAGCTCCGTTGGAATTACAATGGAGCTCAACACGGCCTCCACCAATCCATTGCAAACGCCCTGCTAAGGGATAGAATATTGCCAATGCTTTGCTTAATGAATCTTTAAGAATATGAATGGCTTCTTTGGCAGAATAATCTGTGGTGGGTTTGTAGATATAGATTGTTGGGGCATGGGTTACGGGCTTAACTTGATCACAATCAGAAAGAGGTAAAATCCCATCTGGGTTAGGTCTGCTGGCTTTACAATATGAGAGTTCTTTACTATCACCATTGTAGAAGAGGTTTTTGGAAGCTGTAGGGCTGACAGTACTTGGTGAGCCCTATCATATATATAGAGGAGTAGGGATTGCAGTATTATTTCCTACGAGAGTAATGATGGTTGGGAAGTGGGTGTTCATTTTTAAAATTTTTTCGTGATAATCGAAATAAAATCTTTATTTTTTAAAAAGTAAATTTGTTTTACTAATTTATATTATTTGACCATTGATGACACTATAGTAATTTCTTTACAATATAAACTCTTTTTAAAATCTTATTTTACATGGAGTATTTTCTTAAAAAAAACAAATTTTCAGTCATAACTGATAAAATCATGTTACTAATTGAATTACACACTTGTTTATTGTAAAGAAAGAGAGAATATCATATTATAGTGTGTGCATATATGTATATATATATAATATTATTGCATGTAGTAATTTTTTGTTTCTCTTGAAATTTATGAACCTCAAAAGCTATATCTGCATAAAAAATTTAATTCATAAATAAAACATTTTCGTTTATGACCTTGTAGCAAACTGACAATAACTCATTCAATTACAGAAAAGGGAGAAAAGAAACAAACAAGATAAGTATCTGAATAATCTGTTCAGGAAAACATAATACTAATAATAAAGATCATGGATAATTGACAGAATCTGGTGAAGGGTTAACTTCAATGCACGGTGTTCCTTCTCGATAGAGCATTTAATTTGATATTGACTAATTCGTGAATTCCATGTCCTAACTGACAAAGCCAACTTTTCCTCCACAATATTGGTTTCGTAAATATAGAGGTCGAAAGAGTTCCTGTGTAATTAAATGCTATATTAATATGGCTGTCTGTGCGTGCTTAAATGGGACAAAAAGGGCATGGGTAGTTTTACACCTTAACTTCAAAGTTTCAGATGATTCTTTTTTATGAATTTATGTAAATAAATCGCGGGATCCAAATTAATGAAACCTTCCAACGCTTCAAATGGGGACAGTTTTAGAGATAAAACAATCATTCCCTTGCCAGTTGTACCTTTACTTATGGTGATAGTTGATCCTCTTAGCACTCCATGTGCTCCTACAAAGCTCATGGGACAAGTACTTTATATGGAAAAAAAATAGTAATGCCAGCCCTCCACCCACCTCTATCTTGTCATAAAATAATTGTAATTATGAGAGCATAATAATGGGACAAGTCTGATTGTAATTATGCATACTATAAGCTGCATACTATAAGCTCCTTGACCAGTTACTCCTATTATTCAAGAGTTTGACTAATTCATAAACTATATCAATATTATGAGTGCAGAATATTTTTTCTAATTTCAGAAAGACAATCACATAAAACTTGATTTTCAACTCTCGCATCTTCAAAAAAAGTTAATTATTTTTACTTTTTGTACTATATTTCTTTTAAATTTTTTTGTTCATTGAAAAGTTGAACGTTCACAAGTTTACACATATTTGGATGATGTATTTTTCATAAATATAGATTAAATGTAATAAAATAAATGATAAAGAAGAAGAATACGTATATATATATATATATATATATCTTGTTGATTTGTAATAAAAAGGAAGAAAAATGGATTTTTGGTAACTCATAAACTATATATATATATATATAGAGAGAGAGAGAGTCTGAGAAACATACACACACACTCACACTCACACACACACACACATATATATATATATATATATCACATCATTTTTTTAATTTGTCTTTTACACATTTTTTCAAATCCATTGTATTATTATATTTCATCATTTCTTTTTCTTGTTTGTCTTCTACCCATTTTTTCAAATCCGTTATATTATTATATTTTATCGCTTTTTTTTCTTATTTATCTTCTACCCATTTTTTCAAATGCGTTATATTATTATATTAATCACTTTGTTTTCCTATTTGTCTTCTACCCATTATTTCAAATCCGTTGTACTATTATATCACATTTTTTCTTATTTAAATAGCCTATTTTTTTAATTTCTTCATCAAATTAGAGACATATATTCTCCTTCTTCTTCATCCATAGATAATTTTTCTCTCTTCATCGAAATAGAAGATTTTGTTCATAAATTACAAAAGTATTACCTTATGTTATCTATTAATGTATTAAGAAAAATTGAGCGAATGAGAATAGAGCGATTGAGATGTCTAATGCCAAAATCAATGCCTAAATATATTATATTCTTAATTTAAGACGAGGTTCAACAAAGTGGTGAACATTTACATACTTGTACCAAGCGTCTACATGGATTGCGTAAAAGTAATTTTGCAAATAAAACTAGGAGAAGCCAATAAGTAGAGAAAGAAAGAGTGGCAAACTCTGTTTGACTCAAAAACGGTATTTGAAGAAGGTGCTATAACGTTTTGGCATGAATGAAAACGCAAAACTTGTAAGTACCCCACTTGTTTCTCATTTGAAACTTAGTGCTAAGTTATCTCCTAAGACTGACACTTAACGAGAATACATGACGAAAGTTTCGTATGCTAATGTGGTTGGTAGCTTGATGTATGCAATGATATGCATACGTTCAAATATTTCACAAGCAGTTGGAGTTGTGAGCAGATATATGCATGATCCAAAAAACACTCATTAGCAATCTGTGAAATAGATTCTACGGTATTTGCAAAACACCGTAGATATTGGATTAGTATTTGAGCATGATAAATCACTTAGTCAATGTGTATTTAGATATTGTGATTCTGACTATGCAGGTGATATGGATAAGCGACGATCTACATCTGACTACTTATTTACCTTAGCCAAAGTACAAATTAGTTGAAAATCTACCTTACAGTCAACGATAACTTTGTCTACTACAGATGCCGAATACATGACGATTACAGAAGTTGTTAAGAAACTAATTTGGCTTCAAGGGTTGCTAGACAACTTGGAAGTTGGTCAAAAACACATTACAGTACATCGTGAGAGTCAAAATGCTATACACTTAGCAAATAATCAAATCTATCATGCAATGACGAAACATATTGATGTGCGCTATCATTTTGTACATGAGATTCTTGAAGAATGTGAATTACTTATTCAAAAGATTATAACAACAAATAATCCCGCAGACATATTGACCAAAGTGGTATCAACAACTAAGTTCAATAATTGTTTAAACTTGGTTAATATCCTGCATTGTTAAAGTTGGCGCATTTGATGACACCACTACAGATTACTTTATTCGATATTAAAGATAAATGACTCAGAAGTTGAGAAGATTGAAGAAACTCACCAAGGTGGAGATTTGTTAGAAATTGACTAGTTTTACTATTGCAATTTAGTCACACATTGGAAGTGAGAAAAATTGGCTTGGGTTCTTACTCATATAAAAGGGCCCTAACCCCTTAGATAATTTTACCTATTCAATATATAATCTTCCATATTTATGGAAATTCTTTAATTAGGATATTCTAGTTGTAATACTTTGAGTATTCAGTAAAGTGGTCTACTGCTGTGGTAGGGTCTGGAGACGTAGTCAATATTGATCGAACTCCATTATCAATTCCGTTATCAAGGACGAGAAAAGAATAAAAGTTGGAAATTAACAGGGTTTGGTGAAATGCTTGTAACATGACAAGAAGATGAAAACTTTACTCATTTCATATTAAATTTAATGTTTACATTTAAATTACTTTAAAAATTAATAAAAATCTTTGACAGTAATAAAATTGTTCCTTATCCTTATTATTAATTTGTTTAGTGAGATATAGATCACTTAAATTAAATTGTTCATTATCCTTATTATTAATTTGTTTAGTGAGCTATAAATCACTTAAATTAAAGATATTATTAGTAAAATTTTATATGAAAAATATGTCAATTTTAGGAAAATGAACATTCAATTCTAGACATCCCAAAACTTTTAGAAAAGTGAACATTTGATTTTGGACATCTCAAAATATAAATATAGACATATAATTTCGAGTATGGGAGTAATATATAACAATCTCATTTCTCGCCTTTCTCAAGGGCGATAATATTCTTATTTGCCTTTGATGAAGTTGTCTTACCTTATTTTGGTCAACCATGATTATTACCATTACCTCCACATTACACCATTTTGGGATTCTTTTTCTTCATGTTTACCTTATTTTGGGTAATTTCATTCTTTATTTCCTTAGTTAGGCCTAGGATATTAACATATTGTGTAATACACAGTTCTTTTTTTTAATTTTTTTTTATTAAAGTACTTACATCATTCTCTAAGCCCCACTAGGATAAGATAACATATTGAATGGCCATGAGTCGGGTTGAATCGAGTTCCTGGATGTGCTTGTTTCGGTGGGGAAGGAAAATATCCAGTTTTATTAGAGATGAAATTACGGGTTTTAGCGAGTATAAATATGGGGATGAATATGGAGATGTTGTATAAAAAAATTATTTTTGTTAAGTTAATTAAACATTTTGAAGAATAAATATAAAACATAATATATTAAAATGAAAAAAATATTACATTAAATAATTTCAACCATTACACAATACATCTATAAAATTCATAAAAACAATGGATACATAAAGTTCAAAAGTACATACGAAAACTTCAAATGAGACATCAATCATTTTCACAATTTTAGCTATAAATCAACAATCTCGTTTATATTTTGCATGTTTCTATTCACGTTCCAGTTTATTAGAGGTATATCGGGATCAAATTGCAGGACAAAAGCTTTCAATCTATCTAACAAATTTTTTGTTGAGGTTGCTACAACAAGAATATTTCGTCTAATAGAAGATAGCAACATATGTTCAACGGTTAATCAAGAAATGACAATAAACCGTCAAAGAAACTATCAACATTCAAAATGTCAATTAGTTTAGTTTGCAATTTGAGGTTGGACCAAAAAATTATATTAAATAATTGTTCCAACATATCATAACCTCCCGATAAAGATATGAATGTATCGGTACTTTGCATCATGACAGCAATTGGTTCATATATAGAGTTTATTTGTATTTCAAACTCAATTATCTTGTCATAAGCGATATTAAGTGCAATTGTAATTATACATACTGTGAGAACATTTATATTTTGAGCTACTTGAGTAACTACTCTTATTATTCCAAAGTTGTCTCATTCATAAACGAAATAAATATTGTGAGTGTCTAATACTCTTCTCAATTCCAGTGCGTCAGACACATGAAACTTGATTTCCAACTCTCACACCTCCAAAAAGACTAATTGTTTTTACTCTTTGTACTAGATTTCTTTAAAAAAATTTTATTCGTTGAAAAGTTGAATGTTCACAAGTTTGCACATATTTGGATGATGTGTTTTTCATAAGTATAGACTAAATGTAATAAAAGAAATGATAAAGAAGAATAATAAGTATATAGATCTTGTTGGTTTGTAATAAACAGGAAGAAAAATGAATTTTTGGCAACTCATAAGTTATATATATAGAGAGAGAGAGAGATAGAGAGAGAGAAAAACATATACACACATGCACACACATAAATATCGTATCACTTTTTTTTATTTGTCTTTTACACATTGTGTCAAATCCATTGTATTATTATATCTCATCACTTATTTTTCCTATTTGTCTTCTACCCATTTTTTCAAATCCGTTGTATTATTATATCCCATCACTTCTTTCTCTTATTTGACTTCTACCCATTTTTTCAAACGTGTTATATTATTATATTCATCACTTATTTTTCCTATTTTTCTTCTACCCATTGTTTCAAATCCATTGTATTATTATATTTTTTCACTTCTTTTTCCTATTTGTCTTCTACTCATTTTTTCAAATCCGTTGTATTATAATATCTCATCACTTCTTTTTTTCTTATTTGTCTCCTACCTATTTTTTCAAATCCATTGTATTTTTATATCCCATCACTTCATTTTCTATTTTTCTTCTACCTATTTTTTCAAATCCGTTGTATTATTATATCGCATTACTTCTTTTTCCCATTTGTCTTCTACCCATTGTTTCAAATCCATTGTATTATTAGATCACATTTTACTCTTATTTAAATAGCATATTTTTTTTCATTTCTTCATCAATTAGAGACATATATTCTTCTTCTTCTTCATTCATAGCTAATTTTTCTCTTCTTTTTTTTTTCTCTTCTTTTTACTTTCTTTTCAAAATGGAGGATTATGTTCATAAACCTATGCTTTCTATTAATGCATTAAGAAAAATTGAGCGCTTGAGAATATAGCGATTAAGGTGTCTAATGTCCAAAAGAATGCCTAAAGATATTATATTCTTAATTGAAGACAAGGTTCAACAAAGTGGTGAACATCTACATGGATTGCATAAAAATAGTTTTGCAAATAAAAGAATAGGTAAGCGGTTAGAAGTTTGATACAAATATGTGTAAGATGGAACTGTAGTATGCAATGTCGTTCACACCGATTTGTATTTAGAAATCAAGAAGATAAAATTAAATTCATAAATGATGAGCTTAGAAATGAGTCATTGAATGAAATCCAATTAACTCTTGAGATGCATCATTGTAGACGTGTGCAATAAGAAGTTCTCAATTTATAGAATAAATTCAAATATGAAAAACAACATTATAGTCTCAAGAATTTTACTTTAAATGATCTTGTATGCTAATTTATACAAAAGCTTCATGAGAATAAAATCAAATATGTAATGTGAATGTATTTTATGAAGTATTTTTTTAATATATTTTATGGACATTTTATATTTTTTTAATGTACTAGTAATTTTTTATATGTATATTTTGAAGTGGGTTAGAGACGGAGTATATTGCATACTCACGAGAACGGTGGTAAGTGTACCCATAATGGTTTAATCAAGGACAAAGACATTATTTTCAACTGAGCATAGGTTGGTGTAAGTCTCCCCATCACCACCCATCCATGTAGCCATTCATTGATAACCTCCATTATTTTGCCCTCTTATCTATTAAACCTAATCCCATCAATTTCAAGAATCTTAATTATCTCAAACATATTTAAGGAAATGATGATTTTCACATGAACTTTTGCACCAAAACTCTATTGTTTATGCTTGGAGAGTAAAACAAAGGTAGAAGATTGATAAAACAAAAAAATAGATGTATTTTTATGTAATTTTATTATATTATTTGTGTTTAATTTCATTTAAGTTATGTTATTTTTTGATTATTTTACATTTTTTACTAATATTTTTTGTTTGTAGTCTTTTTAGATATTTATTGCATTTTTGTAAAAAAAAAAAAATGCTACAGTGGATGACAAGTGCCACTTATACAAGGGGACCACGTCAGCCGTTGCGTCAACACAGTGAGCGAATAAGAGAACGATACGTGGAACTCGACTTTCATAGATGCGAGAAACAAATTGTGAGACATGTGCCAGCATACATAAAATGAATAGTGATTCGTGTGTTAAACTTCGAACCAATCAGAGAGCAACACGTGGCATGAGCGGCGGCTAAAGAATGGCACGACCAATCAGATGGCGACACGTGGCAACTAATGCAACTTTCTCCACTTCACGCGTTTTTACCCCAACTTTTCAGAAACTCCACTTTATCCCCTACTACTTTTATTTTTGTCATATTTCATTTATTTTTATTCCAAATTTGCCCCTGTAAATTTCTATAAGTTGGACACGAAATTTACTATGTTTTTACAACCTTTTACAACAAAAAAATTTGTCAAATTTTCTTACCAATATTTTGTAATAGATCTTAGGTATTTTTTGAAATTTTTAGAGTTTATTTTGGAAGGTTTTTGGATGAGATTTCAAGAATACCGAAGAACTACTACCGAGAAAAATCCAAGGAAAGTTATCCTTCTTATTCTTGATTTCAATTCTTAAAATTCTTCATTTTAGTCATGTATTGTGAGTAGTTTATTTAATATTAGCAAGGAAATGTATTAAAGTTATTAATTAATGGGATTTTGAAATAATTACTGTTGCATAGAACGCTAGAGTTTGTTTTGGACCAAGACTAAATTAATTTAATAATGGCCGGTTTTATCGCTCTAACTTCTAACTTTTAACTACTAACTTTCTAACTTCTAACTTTTAACTTTTACTTTTATGTTATTTAATTTTTGTATTTACTTTTTGTTATTTATTTTATGCCATTTATTTTATTGTACTATTGGTGAGTAAAATCACCAAATTTACTTTTCGTATTTTAAATTCCGTAAATGTGGAGAGTAATATCTTCATCATTTATTCTTTTGTACTTTTTATTGTGGGAGTTAAAATCTCCCTATTTTTACTTTTTTTTTGCCGATAAAACCGCTAAATTTATGTTTTCTATAATATTTATAATTTTGTAAATATATAATTGTGTAACCATTTTTTTATTTTGCAGGTTTAATTGTCCAAAGTTTTAAAATTATTTTAGTCATGCTAATTAATAATTTGAGTATTTATATAATTTCAATTATTATTATTAAATAATCATGTTTAATTAATTAGAAATTCTTTTTAATTGCATGATTAATCAGCTAGGATTATCAATTTTTGATTGATAATCATAGTAGTATATGTTAGTTTAATTAAGTTGCAACTCTTAGCTTAATTAATTTAACATGGAATTATATAATTTAAATTATGTTTAATTGAAGCTCATTATTATATATAATTTAATGTTGATGATGCCTTATAAACTTAATGTAATTTAATTAAATATTCTATTCACGCTGGTTGATAGTGATATTTAATTGAATTAAAGATTAATCTGTATGAGCTGATCGGGATTAATCTAATTAGTAAGGATAGGAATCTGTTTGTGCTGATCGAGATTCTAAAATCGACTGCTCAATAATTCTATATCAATGATTTATCCTACTAAATAAATAATTTGATACAAGTTCATTATTAACGTCTTTATTAATTTTTTTTCATTAAAAATCCTTTGTATAATTAATTATTTTAAAAAAATAAAAATTTTTTTATTTCTTTTAAGTTTGTTTAATTTAGTTGTCTTTATATAATTTTAAAACTCCCCCAAAATTTAATGTTTAATTAATAAATTTGAATTTAAGAATTTTTTACAAATCTCTGTGGATACGATACTTATTTGTCCTATCCATATGTGAGTATTAAAGATTAAATTTGATAGTTAGACTTGTCAAAAATACTCTCTATCATTTTTCTCCTACTCTAGTTGTCTCAATTGTCATTGGCGAGCTCACCTCATCTATTTTCTTTCATTTTCTTCAAATTTATCAATTATTTATCATATTTAATTTTCATTTCTTCCTTAAAAAAAACAAATTTTCAGTCATAACTGATAAAATCATGTTACTAATTGAATTACACACTTGTTTATCATAAAGAAAGAGAGAATATCATATTATAGTGTGTGTGTATATATGTATATATATATATATATATATAATATTATTGCATGTAGTAATTTTTTGTTTCTCTTGAAATTTATGAACCTCAAAAGCTATATCTGCATAAAAAATTTAATTCATAAATAAAACATTTTCGTTTATGACCTTGTAGCAAACTGACAATAACTCATTCAATTACAGAAAAGGGAGAAAAGAAACAAACAAGATAAGTATCTGAATAATCTGTTCAGGAAAACATAATACTAATAATAAAGATCATGGATGATTGACAGAATCTGGTGAAGGGTAAACTTCAATGCACGGTGTTCCTTCTCGATAGAGCATTTAATTTGATAATTGACTAATTCTTGAATTCCATGTCCTAACTGACAAAGCCAACTTTTCCTCCACAATATTGGTTTCGTAAATATAGAGGTCGAAAGAGTTCCACGATGTCCTGTGTAATTAAATGCTATATTAATATGGCTGTCTGTGCGTGCTTAAATGGGACAAAAGGGGCATGGGTAGTTTTACACCTTAACTTCAAAGTTTCAGATGATTCTTTTTTTTATGAATTTATGTAAATAAATCGCGGGATCCAAATTAATGAAACCTTCCAACGCTTCAAATGGGGACAGTTTTAGAGATAAAACAATCATTCCCTTGCCAGTTGTACCTTTACTTATGGTGATATGCTTATTAGAGTTGATCCTCTTTTGATGAGGGAGATACGCATATGTATCAGAGGTTCCTTAATCAGACGGGTTGTAAATCGAGGGATGTACAGGTATCCCTTAATCAGGTGGGTTGTAAATTGAGGAATGTGCCGAGTGACAGACACATGTGGGAGAGAGCCAATAGGACAAACTTCAAGACAAACCTCCACAATATTTCAGTGAAAATTTGCTCACACGGGATTCGAACCTGCGTTGCCGAGAGATTTCTTTCTACATTACCACATACCTTATCAACTCGGCTATGCCCACGAAGAGAGAGTTGATCCTCTTAGTTCTCCGTGTGCTCCTACAAAGCTCATGGGACAAGTACTTTATATGGAAAAAAAATAGCAATGTCAGCCCACCACCCACCTCTATCTTGTCATAAAATAATTGTAATTATGAGAGCATAATAATGGGACAAGTCTGATTGTAATTATGCATACTATAAACTGCATACTATAAGCCCCTTGAGCAGTTATTCCTATTATTCAAGAGTTTGACTTATTCATAAACCACATTAATATTATGATTGCAGAATATTTTTTCTAATTTCATAACGACAAACACATATGAAATTTGATTTTCAACTCTCACATCTCCAAAAAAGCTAATTGTTTTTAATCTTTGTACTATATTTCTTTTAAATATTTTTGTTCATTAAAAAGTTGAACGTTCACAAGTTTGCACATATTTGGATGATGTGTCTTTCATAAATATAGATTAAATGTAATAAAATAAATGACAAATAAGAAGAATACGTATATATATCTTGTTGGTTTGTAATAAAAAGGAAGAAAAAGGGATTTTTGGCAACTCATAAACTATATATATATATATATATATGATTTAAATTATGTTTAATTGAAGCTCATTATTATATATAATTTAATGTTGATGATACCTTATAAAATTAATGTAATTTAATTAAATATTCTATTCACGCTGGTTGATATTGATATTTAATTGAATTAAAAATTAATCTGTATGAGCTGATCGGGAATAATCTAATTAGTAAGGATATGAATCTGTTTGTGCTGATCGAGATTCTAAAATCAACTGCTTAATAAGTTTTATATCAACGATTAGTTCCTTGCTAACGTCTTTTATTAAATTTTTTTCATTAAAAATCCTTTGTATAATTAATTATTTAAAAAAAACAAATTTATTTATTTTAAGTTTGTTTAATTTAGTTTTGTCTTTATATAATTTTAAAACTTCCCCAAATTTTAATATTTGATTAATAAATTTGAATTTAAGAATTTTTTACAAATATTTGTGGATACGATCTTTATTTGCCTTATCTATATGAGAGTATTAAATGTTAAATTTGATAGTTAGACTTGTCAAAGATACTCTCTATCATTTTTCTCCTACTCTAGTTGTCTCAATTGTCATTGGCGAGCTCACCTCATCTATTTTCTTCAAATTTATCAATTATTTCCCATATTTAATTTTCATTTCTTCCTTACTCTTCTTAGTAGGCTGGTTTTGTGGTTGACAAAGTCGTGAGACGAATTTAAAAAATAAGTCCTCATTTTTTTTAACAAAAAAACATATAAAGTGGCAGAATATATTGAATAATAAATTTAAAACAAACAAAAAATGAAAAATATCACAAACAAGTACTATAACAACTAAAATTTTACTTAAACACAACATGCCATGTAGTTTTGGAAGCAAATACTTTAATTAAATGCTCATAATCTAAAGATTCACTATTTCTCTTTCAATAGATAACATTGTCAAATCATTTAGTATTTCTTGTGACCCGATTGACCACACATAAGTCTTGGATAATCTAAGTTTGAAAAAAGTTATCTTTGCTAATTCCACTATAACCGGTATTGCTAGCATGGTTTGATAAGCAAAAGATGAATATGAAGACATATTATTCATAATGGTTTTTATATATTGTAACACATCAATTCCTTTATTCACTTCATTTGGTATGCATAATCTCAAGACTAGCAATTGATTACATAAAAGTTACGCCTTTCAAAATAATAATAAAAATAATCCCATGAAACTTCATAACTTCTGTGCTAACCTTAAACCCATTCATGGCCTTTTGATATCAGTTCCTAATTGGGACTTGATAGTGAGATGGTCTAGATTTCAATTTCTCCTCATTCTAGTAAATATTAAAACATTAAGAAAATCCTAATAATATTTTGGACCCTAAAAAAACTAGGGTTTAGAAAAATATTGGGGCCCTAAAATTTTGAATCGACCTTGCTTCTTGGCAGCCTCTTAATAGATGGGTTTTGAGTTGAGGTTGTGTGGTAAAAAGTAGTTAGTGAGGGAGTGTGGCGACAATGGAAGGCAGAAAAGAGGAGTGTCGACAAGAGGGAAAGTGAAAGAGAAAAGAAAAAATAAAAAGGGTGGCGGCAAGGGAAGATGAAGTGAGATGATAATGACTAGGGTTTGGGAAATGGAGGCTAGGGTTTGGGATAATAAGAAGTGTTTTGTCTTTGAATAAGAATTGAAAATTTAATATGATATTTTTTTGTCTCATATTATTGATAATAGTATAAAATATAATTAAAAATTGTTTGACATTATAATGAAGTATCCTTAGCCTAAAAATATAAAGTATTATTTATATGAATAAAAGAAACTCATGTGGTCAATGAGATGTAGCTCAAATGATAGGCATTCTTAGCCTAGGCCTTAATGTCTTGAGTTTAACACCCCTCTCCCCCAATGTAATAAACAAAAAATTGAGCCTAAATTTTTGCAGTCAAGTCCTAGAGTTTATGAAACTATAATTTCCAAAAATCCAAATATTTCAAAATTACAGATGTACCATATTCTAAAATTTATTTTCTGCCTCCAGTTTTTCAAAAATTTCATATTTCCCGTAAGGTTTCTGAAAAATTCGGATTGTACCCTAAGGTTTCTAAAAACTTCCAGAAATGTCCGGTTTTATTTATAGCCAATTTTATTTGAGAAAGAAAATCATTTTATCCCTATAGTTTTAAATTTAAACAAACCTACCGTTATCTCTATCATTTGGCCGACTTATCCTTATATATTATATCTCAAATATAAAAGTTTGAAATGTTAATAAAGCTTGAGTGAAATTTAATCAGTATGAGTCACATTATCAGTTTAGAAGAAGAAGAAAAAAACAGAAAAAGAAGTGTGTGGAATTAATGCATCTCTCAAACACGGGAAAACAACTAGAGGAGTGTGGTTTTACTGCACAAAGACTATTTTTAACAAAATGGGAATTGAAGAGAGTCTTTTGACATAGGATAATTATAGTAAAAATTACTCATTCAAATACGACATAAATAAATTAATAAATGTGTCCATTTTCTTAGGAGAATTGGAAATACCACAGCTTATTATCTAAGATTGGTCTTTCTTCTTTTCTTCTACTAGAATGGTTTAATTTTCTCTCAGTTGTAATCTTCGACTTCTTTAGCAGTCATCATCTTAATAAAATTATCTTTTTTTCCAATAAAAAAAAAAGCGTCAATTTTCTACACCTAAACATAATAGGTTTTAGACACCTGAAACACTAATACAACCTATTTTGACATAGAAATGTGCCGTGAATAACCTCCCAACCAATTATTGATTGAACTTCTTATTATAGAGGTTTCAAAATAATTAAAAGATGGTGTGCTCATTTGTCCTGTCCATATTATTATCATATCAAAAATTAAAATTAAGATAAATTTTTTTTTTCAATCTTTTTGTGGGGCTATAGCCAAGTTGTTCAACTCAATTATCATCCAAACTCGTTTATCGCAAAATTACTACTCTAATTATTCTCAACCAAAATTGGGAGACATTTATTCAAAATTCTCCAGAATCAAGAGGAAACTAAAATTAACACCGTGTTTGCTTAAAACTCAGCAATAAGATGAAATCCAGCTTCTTGTGAATTACGTAAGTCGACCTTCCACTTCCTCAGAATACCCAATTCTTTTGGTTTCGAGAAAACACCGGAAACTTAGAGGACCCTCCCGTGATTCTTTGTACCTATGACAAATCCCATCTCATAGACTCGAACCAATAAATATATACTATTTTCATAGAGACAAAGACCAAGTGCGTCTCCGGGTTGGCCAAACATAAATCGTGAAAATGTTGGCAATTGATTGGGGTAGGTTTCTGATTTTTTTTTTTTTTTTTTTTTTGAGGAAACAAAGTAAATTGCCTTAATAGGGTAAATCAGTTAAAGCCTTTGAGATTATATAAGTGAAAAAAGTTTGAGTACCACTCTAAAAGATAAAGAGAAGAGAAATTTAAAGGCACTAAATAATGTGCAGCTATATTCTCTTCTCCATTAACGAAGTCTACTTGATATGAGTCAAAGACATTATAATTCTTTGATCAATGGCTAAAAGATTACCATCTAAGCCTTGAAATTGAAAAATAACTCCAGCATAATCTCCAGCCTTGAAATTTGTGTTTCTTTCTTGCTACACTATTCCTAGGGATGGCACTGGAGCTCGGAGTTCACGACAACTCTAATTACTAATTCTCTTATGTGTCTCACCTTCACTTCAAAAAAAAATTAAAAATAGCTCTATCATTGCCTAGCTATTTTATTTTATATCATCCGTCTTCGCTCCATCTCCATTCTTATTTAACTCCATTTAACCTCCACTTTAATCTCGTTTGACTCACGATATCAATAAATATTTAGTCAATAATATAAATTCATTATAATTTATAAAAGTTAATAATATAAATTTATAATTAATTAAGTACATGGTTAATAATATAAACTCATTTAAATCAATATATTTAATAATATAATTTATAGTTACATTTTTTAAAAAAATGCTCACATATATTTACATAAATAATAATATATTAATATTATGACTAAAGATTATTTAGTCAATAATATAAATTCAATTTACTCAATATATTTAATAATATAATTTATTTTATTTTATTTAGTCAATAATAAAAATTCATTTTATTTAATTTTTTAAATAACCAAATGGATAAGATGATTTTTTTAAAAAAAATATTATGAATAAAATATTATTCTTATTAGAGATATTTGCAGGACAGATCCCCATGTGCCTTAAATTGGGAAAAATCAATTCCCACTTCCGTCATCGTCCCGGCTAATCTCTACTTTTTAGAATTCATCTCCGATTTTGATTATATTAAATTCCCAACTTTAAACCGAGCGAGCTGAAATGATCCCGCTAATTACATTTCATTGTCATTCCTAACTACTCCACCTACTACGACCCCACAACACCATCCAAAAAATAAAATTAGAAATGTCACATTATTTTTTATCGCATCAAATCTTTCCATTCTCATAACGACCCCCCTTAGTATGGGTCATTCCTCCTTAGGTTCTTTCCTTGGCTTCTTATTACTCAATATGGTCTAGGGTTCCAATCAATGTAATAGATTCCACGTCAGGCAAATAGTACTCCCATTATTTAGCTATCAATGCTCATACGAGCTCAATTTCTCATATATGGAAATGGGAGATGTATGAAATGCTCCTATTTAATCTTTTATTACTATCTAATTTGAGTGAGTTGTACTTTTTTATTTTAAAAAACACAAAAAGTATTTTAACATGTGCTAGAAACAGCCATTAGAACAATTGAGATGGGACATGGGACATATCAAGAAAATTATTAATCAAATATCGCATTCAGAAAAGATATATAAACTCTTCAGAACAAGACCCACACATTTTGTCTTACTCAATATTCGACATTGAAACCCTCAAAAAAAAAAAAATTCAACGTTGAAAATTTGCTTACATTTTGTCTTCCAAATTGAACAATATAATTCATTGTATTCTTCTAAATGGAATAGTTACTCGTGTCCTCTGACCCAGTTCATGATTATAATCTTTGCATGTCATGAAAAATTTTATAGCAATTTGATTCGTACTAAGAAAACCAATATCATCCGCAAATGATTAAAAGAATATATAATAAAAGATTTGTTCAAGAAATAAAGTCATTTTGTTAAATCAGTGTGGACTGGTAAATTACTCATTATTTCATCATCTCATCTCTTGATATGGACGTAAAATAATTGTGCAATTTTCAAACACAATTACCTCGCACATGTTCAAGATTTAGCTGCTGAGTGCTGACATCTATCCAAATCACATCCTCATATTTTCCCTCATAACCTTTTTTTTCCAAAATGATGATTGTGAAGAACTCTTACGTTGTAAAACCTGCAGATTCAACACCAAATGAAATTATGTATGTTTCTGACTTGGATCAAGTTAAGCCCTTAACCCATGTACCTGTAATCTGTTTCTACAAACCAAACAGTGAATCTGTTCAAGAGGAAGCCATTCACATCTTGAAGAACTCACTGAGCAAGGCATTAGTACTCTACTATCCATTTGCTGGACGTCTACAATGGATTGAAGGTGGCCGAGTTGAGATCAATTGTAACTCCATGGGTGCTCTGTTACTGGAAGCTGAATCTAAGCTGAAAATTGATGATTTCGGGGATTTCTGGCCAAGCCCAGAAATCACATCTCTCTTCCCATCAGTTGATTTAGACTCCGCTCCTCTTCATGAAGTGCCACTGCTACTAATTCAACTCACAAAGTTCGCTTGTGGTGGCCTTAGTCTTGGCCTCAAATATTCCCACATCCTCGTAGATGGAAGAAGTTCATTTCAATTTTTGGCCGATTGGGCTAAAATTGCCCGTGGTGAAAAATCCATTGACCCTCTGTTCTTTGATAGGAAAATCCTACAAGCAAGAGGACCTCTTTTCCCGCTCACGGTAAAATACTCACAGCTGAGCCCACCACCCCTACTAATCGGACAAACGGATTCCCGGGAGGAGCAAAGCAAACCCACTACTGTTATAGTGCTAAAATTAGGCAAAGAGGACGTTGAGAAATTAAAGAACAGGGCCAATCAAACTATAGAATTTGACAAGCATAGCAGTTCCTATGGTGGTGGATTCACAAGGTTTGAAGCAGTGACCGCTCACCTTTGGAGGTGTGTCCAAGGCCCGTAGGCACAAAATTGAGCAAGAAACAGGGTGTTATATTACTGTGGATATACAACCCCAATTAAACCCACAATTGCCAAAAAGGTACTTTGGAAACACGGTTGTCCTCGTACCAGCAATTTCCACTGCAGGGGAGATTCTGTCAAGGCCATTGGGTCACGTCGCAGGCAAAATCAGGGAAACAATCAAATCTGTAACAAATGATTATGTGGGTTCATATCTGAGTAGCAGCAAGAATCTACCTGATGTTTCTGGCTTTCGCCATTATCACACAGTGGGATTTTCAAAAGGGGCTTTTTATGGAAATCCCAACTTAGCAATCACAAGTTGGATGGGATTGCAACAGTATCCTGCGGATTTTGGTTGGGGCAGAGAAATTTACGTCGGTCCAGGGTCACTGGGGTACGATGGAAGATGTCTCTTCATCCCTAGTCATAATGGAGATGGATCATTTTTCATACCATTGCGGTTGCAGGTGGAGCATGTTGATGCCTTTCAGAAGTACTTCTATGAAGAAATCGATCATCACACCTTGCGTGCTAATCTTTAATTTTTATATTGCTTCTAAATGGAACCTAGCATCTTTGTGACATGTTCATGTTATATGATAAATTTAGTTCCAGAAAGTGTGAGAGGTTTTCCAAGCTGATGAGCTTGAGAACCAACATTGGGTTTTATGGTGTGGGTGATAGACTAGCATAGAGTATTATAAGTACTATATAATTACAAGAATCCATGAAGCACAGCACATCCAAAAAATTTCGAGCATTTTTCTCCGGGGACATATGTTAGTAAATACAACGTAAATGCATTTCAATTTCGCTGCTTGTCGAAGGCATGACGTGAACTGATTACAATTTACAATAGTCATACGTAAGGATTTAAAAGGTTTAAAGATTAACATAAATAATATTGACTTTTTAAAACAAAATTGAATTACTAAATCGAAGAACTACTTACAGTAGTAAGGATTATATGTTTCTATACATCATGGTAAAGACCTTGTTGTCTAGTGAATCATTTTCCTGACTACTGATAAACTGTGAAGAGAGAAATATGCCCTCTTAGTATTTCAAGAATCCAGCATTCTGAGCCTTGCCCAGAACAGACTCTATATCTCCTTTGTAAAGACCTAGTTGTTTGGCCAAAGCAAAACCAGCATACACACCATCCACAGCTGCACTCACTATTCCACCGGCATATCCCGCTCCTTCACCGATGGGATAAAGCCCCTTCAACGATGTGCTTTCGTAACTATCAGTGTGTCGGGAGATCTTGACAGGAGAACTGGTTCTTGTCTAGCAAAATGAAAAGACGAAGATTTGATAACAATTTTTTTTTTGTCAAACCCCAGATATCTATTCTCTAGAGGGGGGGAGGGGGAACATAGTGTTCAAGACTACAAATATGTTAGCTGCAATATGCTTGGGAGGGTAACTGGTAAGGGGAATGAAAAGACAGATACCTCCACTCCATGGAGTAGTGCATTGTCAGAGATGAATCCTGGTAACTGAATATTAAAGTTCAGAGAAATAATGTCAACTCCATGATGCAAATATGTTACTAATCATGAAATAAAGATTGTGCAAGGAAGGAGGACAATGAAAAAGAAAATAGCAGGAAAAGACATAAACCTCTTTCTCAAACATCAAAACTGACTGTTGCAATGCCTCTGTTAAGTAGGAGGGAAATAATTCGTGAAGGTTAGCTGCCTTAACTCCTAACCGATAGCTGGATGATGGTACTGATGTCACTGCAATTAAGGAAAAGAATATCAGTGCAAGTTACTTATTAAGTGACAAAGCCTAAACATATATTGCACCTGATAATTTGTTGTCCAGAAAATCAGTAACCGTCTGTACTGGAACTACAAAATTTCCCCCACCCATTATGGCAGCTTTTCTCTCAAGTGTTCTCTGAACAAAAACAGTGGAATCTTATATTACTGGGAGCAAAACTATAAAAAATCTATACCAAAAAAAAGAAGCGATACTACTCATAAAAGTTGAGAAAAGAATGCCATAAAGGACTACGTTATGCAACTACTAATTTCGAAAATAGAAAACATAGGCATTAAAGGAAGAGATTTATTATACAATGGAATTTAAACTAGTTTCCAATTTGCAACATGCACTAGATAGATTTGATTTGAGAAAGACTAGAAGTGGTAATGTGAAGTTTGCTAAATCAATACAATAAAATCACTATATTTTAAAACAGAAGTACCTGAAACTCTACACCAGCAAGAGGTCCATGGTAGCTTAAAGCATCAAAATCTTTTGATGAAACAGAAACAACAACTGCAGCATTTGCCCACTTAGATGAACGTCGAGAGAAGGACATTCCATTGATACAAAGCTCTGATGGATCTGTACTGGTGAGGACCACCTGCAAAACCATGCAAGTAAACTTGCTGATTGGTGCAATTGGTCCATAATCTGAATTCAATACATCATTTTTAGGATTTTTATAAATCATTCTTTATGCCATTTTATTTGGTTTAGAACATGAAATTCTTTTAAAATCTCATTATTAGAGGATTTGCTAAAAAAGAACACTTGCAATAACAAACAAATCAGTAAGGAGAGAAGAAAAAAGAGAAGTAATCTGTCTAAAATTGCATCTGAGTCTTTTAATTTAGATTCAGTCTAATGCAAATGAACAATAAATCATACCTGACCACCAGGACACATGCAGAAAGAGTAGCAACTACGGTTTGTCAACCCTGAATCTAAATGTATATTCTCATATTTTTTATTAACATATCCAGCAACTTTGTAATCTGCCACTGGTACTTTGCCTCTTCCACTTTTGACCTCATTTTCCAATTCAGAGTACTGTACCCTTGAACAAAATTGAAGTGTTCATAAACAGTAGGAAATAAAAGAATAGAGATAAAAGTCACAGTTGATCTGTCTTAAGACAACATCTCTACCATCCTCATTTCCCCCACCCCATCCCAGCTTGTAAGAGACAGTTTCAAGAAAACTTGTAAGCTGGAGAAATATCAGATGGATAATTGGAGGCAGGTATATTGAATCAAAAGTTAGAGGTCCGAATTTGCTTCATTTGTTTGGAGTAAGAACCTGAAGAATTCATCTCATTCAGAATTCACTTTATCAGCCATTGCAAAAACTTGTTTAAAGGTGAAAAAGAGAAGCATAGGAAACTCATCTAGCATACATTCAAAGGACATTCAAGAAGGCAGAAAAGTAATCTGTTGATTTATGCAGCAAACCCCAGCAAAAGGTATCAATTTCTCACCTGTATAGTGTTTATCAGAGCTTGAGGGTGCTCAATCCGCAATCCAACCTGTAATTCATAAATATGGGTAGAAAATACCAAGATCAATTTTGTATGGGCATGAAAGTCGAAAATTTGCATCAAAATGCCTAGTTGACATGCCAAATACAAGTCAAGCGTGGTGCAAGAGAGACAGTATGATTTCTGGCATGGTGGACAACACCTGCACCATTCATGTATTTTCTGCACTCTACTTGGACTAGGAATGTAGCCATCAGATACTTTAATTGCTATCTTCAGATAGTCAGCCCATCTAATTTTACATAAATAAAAGCTCTCAGACCTCTATCTATCTTATTTTTCTGCACCTGAAGGCCTCATTTGCTGCAACTTAGTAGTTATATTGGCAGGACAGAACGAGATTAAATACAAAGTTACCTATACAAAGATATTGTCATCTCCTTTTTCCTGTAAGTTATTTCCATCTTTCAATTAAAGCTCTATTAAGTACCTAATTATTTTAAGGAATCCAGAACCCCACTTCCGTTAATGTTGCCCAAGGTAGATTTTTTTGTTAAAAGTTGATATCATGCCAAATGACACCAATGAACTTGGATTGTTAACACCATCGCATTATCAAATATTGGTTTCGGATGCTTTTGAAAATATAAAAGTTGGCTATCATGCTAAATGAAACCAATGAACTTTGATTGCTAACACCATCATATTATCAAGTCTTGGTTTCAGATACTTTTGGCTATATTTGGAAAGGAATTTAAAAATAAATTCATCATTTCCCCCATAAAAACATACTTCAAAACAAATTTTTTTTACTTTCAAAATTTCTATCACATTAAAATTTTCTTCTAATTCCACATATGCATATAAATAATACTTTTAAATTAAATACATAATCTCAAACAATTTATTAATTATATTTTATATATTTTATACTAGGATAATTAGTCAATTTAGTCCCTGACATTAGGTTATTTGACTGTTTTGGTTCTTTTTCATTTTTTTTAGCCACATTGGTCCTTGTACTTTTTTTATTAAACACATTAGTCCTTCTGATCAAAATTAGACAAAGTGTTAGTCGAAACTCAAATTCATCCAAAGACCTACCCATTTTTTAGGGACAAAAATGGAAGCACACTTTTTATCACCTCAATTAACTATTTTACACACTTTCTACCACCCAAATTAACCATTTTCAAGAAAATTAAACTGAAAATTTGGATGAAAATGACTAGAGAAATGGTTATTTGTGTTGGTTGAAAGTGTATTTTCATTTTTACTCCTAAAAAATTGGTGGGTCTTTAGATGAATTTGAGTTTCGCCTAGCATTTTGCCTAATTTTGGTCAGAAGGTCTAATGTGTCTAATAAAAAGAAAGTGCAAGGATAAATGTGACTAAAAAAATACAAAAAGGACCAAAACGATCAAAGCACCAAATGTCAGGGACTAAATTGTCTAATTATCTTTTATACTATTATAAATAAATAATATAGGATCCAAAAAATATCAAATTAAACTTTTAATTCTTGAACAAATTTTTTTATCAAACACAAAAAAATACTCTCATTTCAAAAGTAAAAAAAAAAACATTTTTCAAATTTCAATCCAAATTGAACCAAAGTATCTTAGGTTGTATCTTAAACCTAACCTTTTAAGTAGTATTACAGAAAACACCTGACAAATTAGAGGAACAAAAGCAACTGACTAATCATAAGACATACAAATCCAACCCCCTGTTTAGTCATCCACAGAGATATCAATTTATTGAAACCTAAAAATGGAGAAAAGACTTGTCAACCAAACATATCACAATTCTGCAGGATGCTTTATTTGATCCATCACTTAGGTTACACTGTTACAAGAAATGAGCAACCATAAAATCATCGAGAGCCAATGACGACAAAATTCTACTCATAAATGACTCCATAATAATTAATAAACTAACCTAGACAGACCCTCGGGCCACAGAAAAAGAATTAATAAGAAAGAAACTAACAAGAGAGAGTGCAAGTGTCCATAATCTAATAATAGCATAGACACATGGATGTTGCTCAATCATGGGAATTTTGAATATATACCAAGATATGATATGAGGCAAATGTGTATCTACTAATCAAAAGAAACAAGAACTCACAGCAAAATCTTTTTCAACCAGCTCCACATTGTGGTTAAGAAGCATTTCATATGTATCCCGAGCAGAATGTCCAACTGCAAGAACTACGGCATCACATCCCAACTTCTGGCTAGTCAACTCTAAGTTGCTTAAGGTATCACAAATTCTGACTCCCACAACTTGTGAACCTTCTACCAGCAGGTCATCTAGCCTTGTCCTGAACCTGATGGTAACCTGGGCATGCCAATTAACATTACAGGATTTATAAATTCAGAAACTAAATAATTACAGCTAGAATGACCCTAAAAGTACATTAACCCTCTTAACTGAAAGCTTTAGATGCAACTTACACCCAAGTCTTGGAGGTATTGTCGAAAGTTCCGAAGTAGTGGAACCAATCTGTCAGTTCCCAGGTGAGGTTTCCCAAAAACCAATATATTTTCTGGAGCTCCAAAATGGACCAATGTTTTCAAAACCTGTGGTTAAGATAAAGCATTGCAGGAAGGATCAGTGAGTAAAGATGCAGAGAGAAACATTAAATACAAGTGAACATTGAAAGAATAGCAAGGATGAAGAACACTTACTGCAACAACGATAGAACTATTTTTGCCAATTCTAGTAACTAGTTTTCCATCACTCCAAGTACCTGCACCACCCTGTAACCCATAAGTCCTTAATAACTGCACAAATGTCAGTGAAACTAAGAAAAACAAGTCATATAGTTCTCAAAATCATTAATGAAGAATCATATTGTCCAAATATCAGTTCTAGAAGAAACAAACAACTAATAGACACAGAGTATCACCAAAGCATCTCCTTATACAATTCACTTTCACAGAACTTTCTGATGTTTGATTTCAACTAATAGACAGTGTGCTTATTATGAATAAAATGAATTCAGATTTTACTCCTTTGTTTTTTACCTAGTTAATCGCTTGTCTTGATAACAAGAAACATGTTATAAGTTTTCTTCCTATCCTGAGACAAAAGAGAATGGGTTTAATACTTTCTCTACTCACATTTAGATGCGAGATAATGATGTGGCCTAAATGAAGATGGAGAACTTTTTCCCTAAACCTAAGTTCATATTAAGCTGGATTCAATTCAAAATCAAGAGATCTTAAAATAAGCAAGCAAGATTAGTAGAACTACAGAGGCATATGAAAATAAGAAATCCTGTGTTCTGTTTTTCAGTTAGTTTAAAATATTAATATCTCAGTTGATGAGGTACACTATTTAATAAAATATTAATAAGCATATCATACTACAATATTAAAATATTAATAAGCATCAGTCACCTTGTACAAACAATTTAATAATTCTTCAAAGAAGTAATTGTCAGAGTTTGCTGAGCAAACCGCAAAGTTTGATGAATTGTTTTAGGAACATGTAAAACAGCAGTAAAAGTCATCAGGTGACTGATGCATTTGAGACATTGCCTACATTGTAACACTTGTAAAGAAAACCTCAAGAAAATATATAGTTAGCAGTATGATATGAACTAGATTCGCCAGATACTGAAAGAACCTACGATGTTCTATGTGAAGTAAGAGATAACCTCTCCAAAACAGAAGTTGCTCTCCTGCTGTAACATTCTCCGGACTACCAAAGCTCCAATATCACGTCCTCTTTGTTCAACAGGTTGTCCTCTCTCTAGCAAAATAACATCTGCACCGAATTCAGCAAGCACAAGAGCAGAAAACAATCCTGAAGGCCCACTGCCAACAACTGCAACTTTTGGTTTCCTAGAGATTGGGCATACAAGTGATCCACCAACAAGATTGTTATGATCAACTTCTTGAAGGGCCCTGGTTTCATCAGTCATTCTGCAGTTCCTTACTATGCTTGCCAGATCACCAGAATCCTTGTCATCCAACATATGCTCTACAGCCCCAATCCTAGGTTCCAATTGAGAAATGAAGTCAAAAGTGCGAGGCTCCATGCTCAGGAGTTTATTGACATCTATATCAACTGTGTACACAAACTTCAGTTCCTTCTGCAATTTCAAATCATTGCAGATGTATTCAGTTGACAGATCACATCAAACTCAAATATGTAAATTTCTGAGAAAGCACATGAAGAGAACATTCTAATCATTTGTTCATGTACAGAAATTCCAATAAAGTATGAAACCTAGGAGTTCAGGAAGTAGTAGAGACTGGCACCAACCAGTTGATGTAATAAACAATACCACAACAAAGAAAGAAGCACACTCTGAAACATGAAGGTCTTAATCAGATAATTTACAGATTCCTTAGCAGTACTTCAACCAATTTACATGACAAGCACAAAGAAGTTAATGGAAATGTTTGGTTAATACAAACTGCTGTAGCCCATATGCAGGTGTAAGATACGGCTTAAGACAGCCATTGACCAGCAACTCTTCCAAGATCTTTCATAAGGCCATAGATGTTTTAAAATGTATGCAGAAGTACCCAAACAAGATCAGGTTAGGCTTGCAACAAGCACTCCCCCAGTTGTACAGGGCTTTGATGTTGAATCTGGAAAGGCAGTGGCAACATGACAAGGCAGATAGTTCCATTGCGCTTGCAATTCCCAATACCTACATAATCTAGCTTGGCATTGAGGACCAGATTCTTTGATCGTTTCCATTTCTTTTCCAATTTTATTTCTTGTAATTTCTGTCACTTTCTTTGCTGGGAAAAGGAGGAAATATTTGGTTTTTCAACCAAGACTAGGAAATATTCAGAAATCAAAATGAAGGAAGAAAGAGATTTTCAGCCAAAATTTTTTGAAAGAAGAACTATTGAGCAGTCTATTAAATCTTTTCACAAACAAAAGATCCCACTAATCAATGTGCATCAATACAGTTCCGATTGCATGCTAAACAAACCTTTCGGGCATCAAATGACTTTCTAACAATTGTGAAAGGCTCTTCTGGTAACAATGAAGCAACCTGCGAAATATCAAAACAACATCAAAATTCATCCAACACTAGGACATTTTGAGAAACACATAAGAATTCAGAGCAGAATGTCACCTAAGAATAATCCAGAATAAAACTATTCTTTCCTTTTTAGTGATGTTAAATGCAATATCTAGATTTTAAATAAAATAAAATAAAATAAAAACAGGATATTATACAAAATTGTTTTATATGGTAAAAAAACGTAAGAGTAAACATTTTTAAAAGTGAAACTCTGAGCTAGACTGGCCACATAATGTATCGAACCAAATAAAGCGAACCCTTTGCATCCCAATAATTGAAAAACCCAGAACTTAAAAGAACCTCTTTTGACTGAATGCCTTATTTTTCAAACCAAAAGAGCATCAGAATTCGAGAAGGAATACCGGAAATTCAAGAACTTTAGATATTTCTTCAAGCAAAGCCTCTGAAATGCCTAGAAAATCTTTCCCAGGGTCTCTGTCAACTGAAACCCCAAGCTTGGAAAGTCTCCAGACCCCCATAAACTTGTCTCTAACATTAACTTGATCCTGCTGTTGCAGTTTTAGCCTCTTTTTCTCCGATGGATATCTCAATTTTCCTGTCCTTTTTGTTTTCTTTGCACATAATACATTGTGGCGCTTCCCAGAAAAGAAAAAGTATCCAGTTTTTGGCCATATCAAATTAGTGTTGGGATTGCAGAAGATGTGAAGAGGAACTATGAGCTTAGAGGAAGCAATAGCCATCTTTGAACATTGAAGTTTCACACTGACGGGTGAAGGGGGAGGTTTAAGATAAGGAGGGGGTTTAAGGATTTTATTGCTTTGCAGCTTAACCTTTGGCTTTTAATACTCTTTCCTTCTTGAATGAAATGTACACAATTTTATTTTAAATATTTAAATGTCTATTTTAAATCCTTTGGTCATTTCATAAGTATTAACCTAAAATACCTCAATTTATTAAACAATATTTTTTCTTATAAGTCTGGACCATTTATTTTATCTCTCTCTATTTAAGAAAAGTATTAATAATATTATAAACAACACACAAAATAATCTTCAAAAGTAACAAATTATCTTATATTTTGGGACAACAAATTTGATAAAAAATTATTATATTTTTTTTGAAAGAATATTATTTTCCTAAATAAATATATTTTATTTAAATTCTTAGTGAAAATATTTTTAATTTATGTTATTCAAGTTTTTTTCGTTTGTATAGTTCATTACTAATTAGATTAGTATTTTAAAAAAAATAAACAATTGATAAAGTAGGATTCGAATCATAATTAAGATCAGTTGCATCTTACTTGTCCTCTTCACTAATACTCTCTCTATTTTTTTTATAAATCAATCAAAGAATATTTGCACGTTTTACATGATATTTTTACACAATTATTAAATCTAACACTAATACTAAATCCTGTATTATTTTTACCAAAATACAATATAATTAAGATAAAATACTAAAAATATAAAAGAACAAAAGTAAATATCAGGCGATAAACTGAATGTCTATATCACCTATCTTTCACCCCTGCAAAAAATTACACCATAAATATACATAATCTTTTTTTTTGATAACCAATGACATAAAAAGTAAAGAGGTGGCATGCAATGGTGCTCCATAACATCTGCTACTTATATTACTGTAAATAAACCCAACAAACATCCAAAAACTGGACAAAATAGTCAACTAAGATCAAATTGAAAAACTAGCCAGCCATCTTCCAACCTTTAAAAAAAAAAAAAAAAAAACTCCGAACTTAGATATTAAAATTCCATAAAAATCTATTTTTTTTTCATAATTCCTTACATCTTAGAAGAAAAGACGTAGACAAGTGTGGATAAGCTTAGAGGACGAATATAAAATAGTGAAAAGAATGGTGCCAAAGTCTGAAATAGAATCAGAATCAGAAAGCTTCTTCGTTCAAGAGGATTGAATGAAGAAGGAAAGCATTTGCATTTTTTAGAGTTTCGTGTACACATCCCTTTAATAAGTTATGGAACTTCTTGACAAGTTTTATGATATATTACACAGAATTCTTTCGTGACATTCGATCCGCCAATACAATCACGAAGGAGTTTCACGTATCATCGCACAAAACTTCGTCATAATATAAAAAATTTTAAAAAATTGATTTTTTAAAAGTTTTTGATAAAATTTACATTGTTCGATGCTATAGATGATAGGTATTATACCTTATTGTAAAATCTTTCATTTTTACATAAAAACGTTATTAAAACTTGTACAAATTGATTTAAAATTATCAAAGAGATAATATTGTTCCAAACGAATATTCGTTTGATTATTTATTCGAATTGTTCACGAATGTTCATGTTTATCTTGTTTAATCTGACAAATCGAACTCGAATAGTTCAAGTTCGAACTCTAATTCTACTTTTATTTTGAAATTTTTATTTTAAAATATATATTATATATAATGATATTTTAAAAGCAATATAATATATATAATAATATTATGTGTAAAATATATATATATATAATATTATATATTAATTATAATGTTTGCGAACCAGACTCGTATTCATTCGATCACTAAATGAACAAATTTTAATGTTCGAAATGAATAATCCTTAATCAAATACGGACTTCGTTTGCGAACTCTTTGGTTCATGAGCAACCCTATTTTGTCATGATTAAAGGACAATGATCTTAGACAATAAGTATAAATGTCACTTAATGAGAATTATAATTTCCAGTGTCCACATGGATTTGGTGTACCAAAATGTTTCATGATACAATGCAAATTTTGTTATAGTCTAGTCTTTGTGGGCCTCCTGGTGATTATATTTCACTAACTAGAAAACAATAATTCTACAATATTGAGTATTTATGTAAGTTCAATGGTATCGGTTTTTGTGGATGTTATGGTCCTTTTAATTGTCAAATTTGTTTACAGTATAATTCTTCTATATAGGTTAGATCTAATTCCTCATTGAAAAACTCATAAGTTTATTTAGTATATGTGATTTCAACTTTTGAATTCGTATAAAACTTGTATATTTTTTGTTTGAATTAATTTGATTACTATTGATGAAGTGTTTAGTTTTATTTAATTGCCTGGCTCATTGGGATAGCCGAGCCATTCTTTCACAAATTGAGTTTTAGTTTATTATTATGTATATTACATAATAAATATAAAATAGTAAATATTATATATTTATAATATAATATATTAAAAATAATATAATATATTAATTTTATCGTTCGAAAATATTCAAATTGAATTAAAATTTCTATTAACGTTTCAATGGATGTTAGAACAAATTCAAATAAATTTTTGTTCGTAAACTGTTCAATTTCTTTTTAAAAAAATTCAAACTTAAATATACACCAGAGTATAGAAAATTTTCGAGGTTGTTATTTTTTCTCATGTTAACTCATCTAATTTTAGTTAGTCTTATAAATTATAAAGCAATTTAATATATCAGTTTCCTATTTCTCGATTGAGATTTACCGTCCAGCCTAAAATGTTCATCATGTAAGATAGTATTTCACTCAATGATAATTAATGTAATAAATGCATTATTGATGATCAATATCATATAATATATACATTTTTGGCATAAACCTTACATTTGCATAATAATAATAATAATGCACCATTAAAAGCCATAGAGGTTGTAGTATTTCTTGGAACATTTATCCGAGCAAGTGCGATCGTTGGAGGTAGTATTAAATACCACGCTCTTTAGAAGTGAAATAAGTAGGTATTTCGGACAAGTACCACAAAGTGTATGCAAATTCAACAAATATTCAAAATCATTCAATATTAAATGAATTTGATTCATTCATATAATTTAAATGATTTTAAATGGACATCCATTTAAATTCATTTATCCTAATGAATTTTAATGAATGTTCATGAAATCCAATAAATATCCATTTAAAAAAGTTTAATTTGGTCAATATTCATTAATTAAATTTAATTAATTACACTTTAACCCAATATATATTTTAAATTTCACTTTAACTTTATAATTTTTTTCCATGTTTGGAGAAAAAAAATCTCTAGAACTATCAAAATTCAGAAATGGTTTATAAGCATAAGTTTTATTATTTATTATTAATTCCATGTAGAGTTTTTCCCGAAAAATGAAAAATGAAAAAGAAAAAAAATTTATACATAGAATGAAATTTTCAATTTTGATCGTGATGATTTTTTCTAAATGTATTCAAATTTCTTACTTAATTTTCTTTTAATGATCAATTCAACATTAAACAAAAAATACATTTTGGTTATATCTTATCTATTCAAAAAGTTCAATAATAAACAAACAACATTATTATTCAAACACACAGGCTCAATAATTAAGTTTTTATAAAATTTTAAAACAAACAATTTATACGAAAATTTTAATTTCATATCAAATTAAGTTTTTTATATAATTATTATTATTATTGCGATTTTATTTTTTTATTTTACTTTATTTCTTTACTAATTCGACTTTACCCCATTTTATGCAATTTGATAATAGGAGACCATTTTTCACTTCATTTTGACAAGAATTTTTTTAAAAAAAAATCAACTGATCAGTATATTTATAAATTTTACATGTTTCTAATATATATAAAATTAAATATTAAAAAAATAATTGAACACTAGTTTAAATAATAAAAATCACATTAAAATATTTAATTAAATACAATTATAAAGAATAATTTCTAAAAAAATCAAAATTATATTAATAACGAGTGTTTATGGATATCCATGAAATATTTAAATTCAAATCATTTAAACTATTTATAATTAGATCATAAATTGTTTGAATTTAAATGGATTTCAATTTAAATGAATTGAAATCCATTTAAATTTATCCAAAAGAATTGACATTGTACCATGTTCATTCATACCTACATTATTATTTGAATAATAAATAAAAAATTAATAAAGGTTGAGCCTATTCAGGATAAGCACCATCGCCCAGTGAATTAGCTCTTCTATTAATCTTAGGGGTTGAATTTTTTATTTTTTTTTAAAGGTAAGGCTAAAAGAGCAGTTCAAACTCAGCCAACAATTTGAAACTTAGCTCAGCTCGTTTAATTTTGGAAAGCTAAAGCTCAGCTCGATTAGCTCAAACAAGGATTGAGCTTCTCAGCTCGAGCTCAAGCAAAACCTCCAAAATTTTACAATTTAGAATTAAAAAACTGTTATTAAAAATAAAAAATATATTGAAAGCCAAATAAAATCTAAATTTAAAACTGAATATATATATATATATATATAAATGAAAGCGTAACCTAAATATATAAAAATTAAATATTAATATAATAAAACTAAATAAAATTTAGTGTCCAAAAAATAGAAAATAAAACCGCTGTGCAAAGTCCAAACAAAAAATTTACTGTCCAACACAAATTTGTTCTCAACATACATTGGTAACCTAGAAGTAGAAGATTTTAAAGTTAACAGAACAATGTCCCATTTCAAAAGCCAAAATAATGAAAAGAAAACTTCATCTGAACTAATTCTCCAGAACCATGATTGTTTTCCCAATTGTGTAGTGCCAACATCAACCCTTTGGTGATAGACATCTTCAGTGTCATTCAACTGCATTCTTCATGCTTGCTAGCTGTTGTTGAAGCAGCAGAGAACTAAGAAGGTGAGAAGTATATATATCGTCTTCTCATAACATAGAAATTTTTGAAATGTAACACTACATTTCTCAAACAAAGAGCATAGACTGAGCATTAAGATACCGGCATAGCTATTATAACCAATCATAAAAAAGAAAAACAAAGCTCTAATGTATAAATACTAAGCAGATAAATAACAAAACACTTATAGGTGCTATAATTACAATATTTTCCATATTTGTGTAGATTTCAAGCCACAGGATTCATTTTTTGAAACTCCAAACTTGCACCCCATCCCACAATGCAAAATTGAAATTGAAAACAATAGCAACATTGAGCCAAAAAGCAGCCAGCAAAACAACAGTCCCGGTGACTCAATGAAAATGACACCAAGTACCGATTGAGGGCAAAAAAACCACATAAACAACCAAAAAAACCCCAGAAACTCCACATAATTACCTTCCAACACTATCATTGAGGTATCACTTTCAATTGCATTACAAAATTTGATAAAAGTTAATTCAAGATTTTAAATTAAGATTGACAAAATTGATATTTAACTTACTTTCATGAGGTGGAGACAAATTTCTCGGTATGATTTCTCTTTCGATAAAAAGAAGATTTAAATAAATCATGAGCTAATAATGTATTCTGTAACTTATAAAATAAAGATTGAAATTTAACTCACTTCCTTTTTCTTCACTCCGTGCACGTGATAAAGCCAATCTCTTCCACAAAGCAGGACTTGAACTGTTTCCGGTGACAATGATGGATGATAAGAATCAATCACTCTTGTTCCAGCACCGAAAGTTGCTTCAAAAGTCACAGTGCTTACAGGGATGGCTAAAATGTATGCTGCCATTCTTGACAATATTGGATACTGCATTCTATTCATTTTCCACCAGTCTAAACAAGAAAAATATTTAGGAATCTCATTCTTCTTTAGATGACCCTTTTCTAGGTAGTCTACTAGTTCTGATTTTTTAGGCTCTGAAGTCTCAACCTCTGCACAATATGCATCAAAATCATCCCAATTATACATAGTGATAGAATAACCAAGACTTTCTGAATGTGATGAATAAGATGTTCTTTTACTCGATAATTCAGCAGCATATTCTTCATAAAGGCTTGGCATTCTTCACTTTGGAAATATTTTGTTGGGCATCATCCTTGGAATAAAGTATAGGAAAGAAAAATTCAACTGCTAGCATTTTCTTGGTTGGATCTAACACAGCGGCTATAGCCATCAATAGATTGCACTCACTGCAATATTTATCAAACTTCATTTTCATTTTGCAAACCAAATCCCTAATAAAGTTATCTTCATGATCTACATGACTATCCAATCTGGATTTAATTTTTTGAACTTCTTGGAGAAACAAATTTGAAGTAGGATACTTACTACCTGAAATGATGTGTGTTGCTGTCCAAAAACCCTCAAATATTGAGCAATCTTTTGTGTCTTATCCCAATCTTCTTCTAGAGGCCAGCTGTTATAAAAGGGATCACGTTCGCTGAACATTCTAAAAGCTTCTTTGAATTTGAGTGCACAACTTAACATCTCAAATGTTGAGTAGATTTGCAATCACGAAACAATTTTCTTTCTTTCATAGTCTGCAAATTGTGCACATCTTGCCTCCAAACTAGGGGTGTCTATCGTGTCGTGTCGTGTTGGGTTGGCGGGTTGACGGGTTATTAACATACTAACCCAAACACGACACGATTAATAATCGTGTCCAATCTGTGAACCCGAACACGACACGTTAAAAAATCGTGTCAACACGACACGACAAGCGAACCCGCCAACCCGCAAACACGATAACCTGATTTAGTAACCCACCAACCCGCCAACACGATAACCCTATTTAGTAACCCATCAACACGATAACCTAATTTAGCAACCCGCCAACCCGTCAAAGCAATAACACCTATTTTAGTTAGAAAATCATATTATGTTTAATATGAAATACAATAAATTAAATTGAAAATCAAGAGAGCCAATGTACAAGAAAGATTGAGATTAAAATATTTTCAATCCAAGGAAAAAATTGTATAAACCATGTAAAATAGCAAAATGTTAATGTAAAATTGTACAAACCATGTAGATATTTGTTTGTTAATGCTATACGTGAATGCATCTCAACAAAATAGATTATCATCATCCCAACTAATCACAATAAAAGTTTTTTGTTGAAAAAAAATCATCGTAACATTCATTGAAACAGACAAATATTGCAGGAGAAAAGTATAAAATATATTAAGACTAAATTATTTATTAAATCCCTGCAACTGAATAGAAGAATAACATCTTGCGTTAATTTTTATTTTATTTTTTTAAAATCATCATCATTACCATTTATGTAGTGATAAATGGTGATTAGATAGAATATGTCAAAAAAAACTTACGAATCCCCCCAAAAAAAATCATCATAATTTATAAATTGCCCAAAAAAACTCATGAATTAAAAAAATTACAAAATAAAAATGATCCAAAATACACTACTCATTAGCTTACTACATTAGAATAAAAAAAAATGTGGTTAGAGATTAGATATAAGAAGTTAACTTAAATTTAAGAATATAAATGATTTAAAAAAAATTTAAAATAAACGGGTTGACGGGTTATCCACGGGTTATGCGGGTTCAACCCGTTTACTCGCGAACCCATTTAACGTTAAACGGGTTGACACGCGAACCCACAAACCCATGAAACCTCAACCCTAATATCGTATCGTGTTCGCGTGTCGTGTCCAATATTGCCAGCCCTACTCCAAACAGTTGACATATTCAACACTTTCTCTCACGTTATTGATAATGTCTCCAATCCATCTTGAAAGCACAAGTTTAAGACATGTGCAAAACAACAAACATAAAATAAACTTCCTCCACATGCTTAATTTCCTAGACTTATGAATTATATCCTTCATGTACATAATAGCATAATCATTTGTTGAAGCATTATCAACAATAATTGTAAAAATCTTATTTGCAATGCCCCACTCATTCATATACTTGAATATGGCATCAGAAATTTGAAGACGTCCCCTTGGTGGTGAAATGTTAATGAAGCTTAAAACCCTCTTTTGCAATCTCCAAGAAAAATGAAGCCAATGACCAGTTATAACCATGTACTCAATTTTTTGATTTTTTTTTATTTCCAACAATCCGTTGTCAAATTGATTTTGCTAACACCTTCAAGATTTTTCTTCAACTTCCTCTTTTCAAGCTCATAAACCTTGACGCAATCTCCTTGGCAAGTAATTCTACTAATTTTTTGCCATTCGAGCATTCCTCGTTTCATCATCAAGTTGAATCCCTCTTCATCCAAAATGGTAAATGAATGTCCGTGCATCATTACCCAATGAGCAGCTGCCTCCCTCATTTGTTCCATGTCAAATTTTCCAGGATGCAGAGAAGGAATAGAAGGTAAAGCAGCATCACTTGGCAAAAAATTCAGCTTTGTTTGTTGTTCAGATACCTACAAACCAAACAAAATTACTTGTAACAAATAAAATATTGTTGTTGCATTGAAAAATATAAATGTTGACTAATCTAACTAACATAGATCTTAGTAAAATGAGATAGTTGATTACATTTACCTTCAAATTAATCTAACTCTTCACACATTTTTCTTGATATCTCTTATACCTTGTTGTGGTACCCGTTTTAGTTATTGCAAATTGAGTATGACAATGATTATATTTTTCCTTCTTTATTCCGTCCAACATGACTGCTTCAAAATCTTGTCACAAAGCCTTTTTTATCTTATTTGTTCGGAACCCCTCTTGACTTTCAACTTCTTCATTTTGTTGCATCTCGTGACCATTTGCACTAGTTGAATTCTACTCTATCCTTTCTAATGCTCCAATTTGTTTTTGAAACTCACTATTAATCTTATTACTTTCAGCAACTAAACTACCTAAGCTATGTGGAATAGATGTATCTTCTGTGGACATGATTGACCAAAGTAAAAGATCTCTCAGTAAACATGAAAAAACATATCAAAAACTAAAAAAGAAAATCATGAGATAATAACTGTCTAAATGAAATAGATGCCTTCACATATTCTTGAAACTTAATATGAAACTATAATACTGCTATTTTTCTTTCATTTGTTTGAAACTTAATATCACTAGAAATTACCATATTTTATTTTCATCCTAAATTACAAGATGCTTCTACCTATAATGAAATCAGTTTAGTTGGATTGTCCAAAATGGAGTCCCTATAACAGCTATGCAAAATAGTTATTTTGCAAGTTTTCCAAGTTCCTACTTGCATACCATTTGATTAATAAAAAAATGGTGAAGACACAACAGAAGATCCAAGTAGTAGATAAACCAACACAGGAGTTTTATTTTGCTTCAAATTCAAGATTGATTTGTAAGAAGAAATACAAAAGAGTCAGAATGAGAAGTTGGGGATCATGAGTTTTTGAGATTCGCTCGACACAATAAACTTGCCTTGCACACTAACCTTCTATGTGAAATGGCTAGCAAAAACTAAAGCAGCTAATTCAAACAATAGTGGGAATCACTAATGTCCCTCCCTCTAATGGTTGCCTCTAAGCAGTCAATAGAAACCCCTGCATATCACTCAATATAAAAACATACAAACAAAAGATCAGAGATGAACTGCAATGTTTTGATGTACATAATAGCAAATGACAGACAGAAGATCTCAAATTTCATGAATGTGAAAAGAAATCATAGACAAGTAAATAAAAAATCTCAAGAAGCCCATTTAGCTGCAAAGAGCACCAAAAGGAGAAATAAAAAATGAATCTGAAGCAAAATAAAACTAACAAATTGAATGACATAATCACTAATTCTGCCATGGAAGATTATGAATTCATGATAAGCTCAACATTCATACGAGGAATCAAAACATTTTTTGGAGGTAGCCCAATTGAGATTGCATATTTTTGTGCAGCTAAAAGCTTTTTCTCGGCGAAACGAGTACCCTCAACAAAAAGAGCCAGCCAAAAGGGCAGAGGGTAATTCTTTAGTCGTTGAAGTGAAGACTACAATAGAATTAAATAAAGCAAATAAAAAATGATATACTAAAAAATGAGAACTAAAATGCAAGTGTATATTGTATAATAAAGAAAGACTTAGGACAATCATTAGTATGACACATATTGAGGAATGAATTTATACCCATACCTTTAGAGTAAATTCATCCTTGTCCAGTTTCTCTCGAGAAAAAAGATACTCAGAAAACCATATGGACCATCCTATGACCTGCACGTACAAATACAAGAGCATCCTTGAGGAATCAATTCATAGCACAGGAGCTTGCATAACATGTAAAATGAAGATTAAGAAACATAACAATCGAATAAAATATAGAAAAGTGTGGGACTGAAGTGTGTGATAAAATGATTCAAAGTTACATAAAGTTGCTCATTAGTAACAAGAATTAATGTAAATTGAGGCACTTATCATTTTTCCCACCAATCATAAATCATTTTCATCAAATTAAAATAACAAAATAAAAAACTTAGCATTAAAAGATTCTCAAATCTGCAAGGGATTTCTGTTCTTTGTGGTCCCTGCAACGAAGATAATGGAGACGAGAGGAAATCATTTTTCACCTTTTACGACAAAACATGGTCAAGTTGCTGACTGACTTTTAAGATGGAATTAAGGGCGATGAGATTCTTCTGAGGTGAGGATGCGGAGACAAGCATAGTCGCTCAGTCGAGAAGAGGATATGAGCTTTTTTGAATTATTTTTAAAAGGGGAAGTGATAAAAATAGTGAAGAAAAATTATTTGGCCTTATTTTTGGGAAACACCTCGAGTGCCATTATTTTTATCTCACTTTGTATTGCCATTAGAATTGTTATTTTAGAGAAGACTCTCTTTGTACCTACTATTTTATAGTGGAAGAAAATTTGGAGTTTGAGAGATGGACGTAATTCAAAATGGTGAACCATGTTAAATTATTATTGTCATTTATTTCTTAATTATTTTATTCAACATTTATTCTGGACAATTATTTCCCTTGTGCCCAACAAGTTGTATCAGAGCTATTGTTTGTTAGTTCCATAAAACTCTTAGTATGTTCTGTGGTTGCAATTTTGACTTATCTTCCACATCAAAAAAATTTTTATTGAAATTAATGTCTGTCACGATAGAGGCAAAGAATACTAAGATAATCAACTTAAATTGCACAAATTATCATATGTGGAGAAGCAAAATGAAAGATCTTCTATTTGTGATGAAAATACATCTACTAATATTTACAATTGCTAAACCTGAAGGAAAGTCAGATGAAGAGTGAGAATTTGAGCATGAACAAGTATGCAGTTTCATCCGTCAATATGTTGAAGACAATGTCTATAACCACATCTGTAATGAGACTCATGTCCGGACGCTATGGAGTAAACTTGAACAATTGTATGCATCAAAGACGAGGAATAATAAATTATTTTACCTGACAAAAATGATGCAATTGAAATACAAGGAATGAACTACTGTAGCAGACCATTTGAATGAGATGCAAGGTATTCTGGATCAGCTGTCTAGATTGGGCATAAAGCTGGATGATAAAGTATTTGTTCTAATGGTACTAGCCTTTCTACCAGAGTCATAGGAAACTTTGAAAATCTCACTCACCAATACTACACCAAATGGTGTAGTAAATATGGAATTTGTTAAAAGTGGAATCTTAAACGAAGAAATAAGAAGGAGATCACAAATTTTATCTTCTTCACAACCAGATGTTTTGGTGGCAGACTCCAGGGGAAGGTGCCAGTCTCCAGGGGAAGGTGCCAGTCTATAGAACAGAACCCTAGAGGAAAGAGCAGAGGAAAGTCAAACAAATATGTCAATATTGAATGCCATTACTGTAAAAAGAAGGGTCACATAAAAAGGTTCTGTCGAAAGTTCAAAAATGAACAAAAGAAGAACAAAAGCAATGAAGTCAACAGTAATGAACAAACACATACCATTAATGATAAATTTCATGTCGTTTATGATGAAAATATTGTCAATATTGCATCCCACGAGACCAGTTGGGTGATTGACAGTGGTGCTACTATTAATGCTACATCTTGAAGAGAATTCTTCTCATCTTATACAACATGAGATTTTAGCACAATCAAGATGAGAAATGATAATATATCAAAAGTTGTTGGCACATGAGACGTTTTCTTGCAAATAGAAAATGGCACCAAATTAGTCCTAAGAGATGTCAAACATATTCCAGATATTCGCCTAAATTTAATCTCTACATGAAAGCTTGATGATGCAAGCTTTTGTAATACATTTTTCAATAGCCAGTGGAAGCTTACTAAAGATTTCATGGTGGTGGCCTGAGATACAAAACATACAATATTGTATGTAATAAATGCAAAGCTCTCAACTGACACTATAAATGTTGTGGAAAAAGATAATGTTGTTGAATTATGGCACAATAGACTCTGTCATATGAGTGAAAAATGATTAACAAGTCTTGTC
This sequence comes from Apocynum venetum, assembly GCA_019593545.1. Lineage (NCBI taxonomy): Eukaryota > Viridiplantae > Streptophyta > Magnoliopsida > Gentianales > Apocynaceae > Apocynum > Apocynum venetum. The sequence continues at coordinate 63,265 of SRSM01000356.1, forward strand.
AAGAATAAGATGCTACCTAATATAGATAAAGTGCATTTAGATAAATGTGCTGACTGTCTAGCAGGCAAGCAAAACAGGGTTGCTTTCAAAAGTTTCTCTCCTTCCAGAATGAAGAATGTGCTAGATTTGGTTCATTCAGATTTGTGCGGACCAATGCCTAAGTCTCTTGGTGATGCTCAGTATTTTGTGACTTTCATTGATGACCATTCAAGAAATACATGAGTGTATTGTTTGAAGATAAAAGATCAAGTGTTATATGTCTTTAAACAATTTCATGCCTCAGTTGAGAGACAAATTGGGAAGAAATTAAAGTGTATTCGGACAGATAATGGTGGAGAATACATTGGACCATTTCATGTTTACTGCAAAGAGCATGATATTCGACATCAGACAACACCGCCGAAAACACCGCAATTAAATGGCATGGCTGAGAGGATGAATAGAACTTTGATGAAGAGAGTCAAATGTTTACCCTCACATGCAAAGTTGTCTAAAACCTTTTGAGGTGAAGCTCTATACATATTTTCATACATATTGAATCTTTCACCACGTATCTCTCTTGAATTGGATGTTCCTGAAAAAGTATGGTTAGGAAATAATGTTTCATATGGTCATCTGCGGGTGTTTGGCTGCAAATCATTTGTACATATCCCTAAAGATGAGATATCCAAACTTGATGTCAAGACACAACAATATATTTTTATTGGCTATGGTCAAAATCAATTTGGCTATAGGTTTTATGATCCAGTTGACAAGAAACTCATCAGAAGCCGTGATGCCGTGTTTATTGAAAATGAGACCATTAAAGACATTGGCAAAATAAAAAAATGATGTTTCTGATTCCAATGATGGCTCATTAGATCTAAAATTAATTCTTCCAACACCGATGCCAAGATAAGTTGGAGAAGAAAGTCAAGTTAATTTACCTGATGAAGATGATGCTCCCATAGAAGTTGGTTCTGAAGACGAAGAACATCATATTCATTAGCCAGAACCAATACATATGGCCTCCCAATTCCTCTAAGAAGAAGTGATAGAACAAAACAACCTTCTACAAGATATTCAACCAGTGATTATGTGTTATTGATGGGGGAGAACCAGAAAACTTTGAGGAAGCCATGAACTGTGAATCCAAACAGAAGTGGATTGAAGCCATGCAAGATGAAATAAAATCCTTGCATGAGAATAAGACGTTTGAATTGGTAAAGCTACCAAAAGGCAAAAGAGCTTTAAAAAATAATTGAGTGTTCAGAATCAAGCACGAATAATATTGTTCCAATCCAAGATTCAAAGTCAGATTAGTTGTCAAGGGATTTCATCAAAGAAAATGAATTGACTTTGATGAGATTTTCTCACCAATTGTGAAGATGACATCCATTAGAACAGTGCTTGGATTAGCAGTGAGTCTTGACTTGGAAATTGAACAAATGGATGTCAAAACTGTCTTCCTACATGGTGATTTAGAAGAAGAAATATACATGGAGCAGCCACAGGATTCCAAGCAAAAAGGAAAAGAGGATTGCATTTGCAGACTGAATAAAAGTCTTTATGGCTTGAAACAAACACCGAGACAATAGTACAAGAATTTTGAATCTATTATGGGGAAGCAAGGTTACAAAAAAATTACTTCAGATCATTGAGTTTTTGTGCAGAAATTCTCTAAAAGTAATTTCATTCTTTTAATCTATGTGGATGACATGTTGATTGTTGGCTGGGTCCGAGTGTTGAAGGGAATGCTTTTATGCTCCCCAGTCCAGATGGAGACGGATCCATGATTCTGGCTATGCACCTGCATCTTGAGGATATGGATGCTTTCAAATTGTTCTAGTTCTGTTCTAGAACACAAGAAATTGATGGGATCATTTCAAAATTGACTTTTTGGAATGTTCACAATCCTAGGCATGATATCTATGCGATTATACAGTATTTGCATTTGAGTTCACAAAACTTCTCACTAGTAGCTTGATTCCTTTTGCACGGTCAGTTGTGACTGATTCAAAATCACAAGATATCACGAGATTCTCTCGTGAACATGATATCCTATGACAAAATATTGTAAATTTCATATATCTTCTACTGAAGTTGTGAATTAGCCAAACTGCCAAAGCTTCGAACCGGAAAAAGAAAATAATGCGTAGACTCAACCTGGGTTTCAATTCATTTAACACCCAATCAAAGCTCAATAATGTTTTTGTAAAGATTAATCACTAAATAAACATCCACGGTACAACGGCATAAGTTCATTACAGTATAGCATTACAATTGCTTAAGATTAATCACAACTAGGCCAAGATTCCAGAAACTCAGAACATCGCACTACTGATTTAACCAATTCGCACTTCCATCTGCATCACGGAATTGGGCCTCACAATATTTACGTCTTCAAATTCATTGTCATCTGAAACCAAAGAAAAATTTAGTCAAAGAGGTTAATTTTAGTACAATCAAGAAACATTTGATGTGAGAAAGTTCAAAACGACAATCATTGGAATGCACTTATATCGGGAGAACTGGGCATCGAGCTGTCCTATTGGTCCCGGCCACCCTTACATTAAAACTGGTGAGACCCAACAAGGATTTACAGGGCCGAAATAGGTTCCATCAATCCATATGCGGAGGTGGGTGAATTGGTGGATTTCTAGACTAGGGCAGTCCTACACTCCATCAAAACATAATTCCTTTGTCTTTTTGCTTTTCATTTTAATAAGTAAATATTAAAATAAGACTGGTAGCTCAATTCTAAGCAAATCTTAAGTTCACACAAGAATTGACTGTCATGACTAGAAATCAAAGCAGAGGTAACTGAGATTTTGATTGCATGATTCTTTTGCAAATCACTATCATTTGCTGATTTAACTTTTCTTTGGTGATTGACTGCCAAAGGATAGTTGCAAAACCAAGGGACCCCCACTAGTAAACTTTTATATATTCTGTCAGGTAAGTGTTCCTATGTCCTGTTATGTCAAACAGCCACAAGGATCTGAGCTATCTTTCCTCTTGGAGGGTTTTCATCCTTATACCTACAAGTAAAATCTCAAATATATTTCTCCTTTTGTCTTCTCGATATTGTTGTTGAAGTCCTACAGAAATCGTAATTACTAAGACAGATCTGTGTATAGCACTCACTCCATCCTCTCAACAACAACAACAACAAAGAGGACCCATTACAAAATGCAAAAGTAGAGACAAAACTCCTGAAACTGGTTGAGACTGTAGGAACATATATAGACTTACCATGAAAAAATGGAAAAAGAAAAAAAGAAAAAGTAAAGAGTCAAAAGAAATGCATATCACTTCATGTTAAATTCACTTTAAATTTCATTGCCAGTTGCATATTACCATGCAAAACAAAACCTCCCTAACAAGTCAAAGCCAACTTACAGTTAATTAACTTGTTATATGAATCTATACCAGCAACTTCTCGGAATCATAGTGGAGGTGCAAATACCAGAGTAGACCAGAGTCAAGAATATAATAAGTTGTTTATCTTTTTTGGAAAATGTTATAATTAAGAGGCCAAGAGTCTAAGAGGTACCATCAGGAGTTACTGGTCACAAGGGAAAGCTAAAAAATAGAGTTAAAACTATAGACACAGAAGGAGATGAGAACATCCCTTGCTGCATGGGAATTGGCTTGATCCTTCCCCCCCCCCCCCTCCTCTTTTAGGAAACATCATCACTTAGATGTGCCAGATGGCAATGTAAGAGACTGAAAACTGTGCAAAAACAATTCATTGCATACACCATTGCTAGTGTACTAAGCACTTAAAATCACTTCAAAACGAAGATGTCAAAAATCCAACAAGGAATTTTGTAGTGCAGGTGGGAGAAACAACGGATTTGGAAAGTTTGGTGCACCCATGTGTGAATTCCATAAAACATTTTCATTTGTTACAAGAATGTGCCGCAGGGTGCATGAGGAGGTTATTTTCAAAAGCTTCAGATGCCATTAATTTTGAACTTCAAACTATATATATCTGCAACATCACAAAAAATCCAAGCTCTCAAGATAATTGGTATTCCTTGTTTATAAAGAATGTGATAGTGGTACCTTGGGTATCACAAAAGGAAATCACAAGATCTTAAGAAACATTTTTCCATTCTTGAAAACTTTATTGTTTGATGTATCCAACCTAATAATGAAAACGGTTATGCCATTATCATAAACAACATCCACAGACAGATTTCTATAATCAATTCTATTCCATATTCTCTTTTTCCTCCATTTGTAAACCCACCTTGGCAAATTCATGGCCCCACTAAAATTAGCCTTCATATTCTCTTAAGTTCTTCACACTTTTGAATGCTGTGTTCCTAAGTTTATAGTTCTTATACAACACATCATATTTAACTTTTAAAACACACTAATGCATCCACAGCCATCCCTTTCTCTTGGTGCTTTTCATTTCCAAAAAGCTTCTCATTTCTAATCAACAATAAACAGACTTCAAACAACAGAAACTTAAGAAACCTAAAAGTGTAAATCAGCAAACGAATTTCACATTTAACATGTAGGAAGTAAGATAGACAAAACCTTTTCTCAAGGTTAGTGCCACAATAGCATCATTTTCAACCTGAAAAGAAATTGAAGATTGACCTTATATGAGTGCCATACCCCATGCAAAGATAATTGCATATATCAATGAACTTGATCTTCAAAAGAGAGGAAGGGAGGGGAATATTATCAATCCAGAAGCATATGATACAGTTGTATGATCCATATAGAAAGCAAAAATTGGCAGGTACCTTCTGATCCGCCAAGGATTTTGCATCATCAAGTACTTCCCCAGTTGCCAATAAAATCAAACGCTGATTATTAACAGGCTGATCAATGAGAACATGCAACTTCTCCTTGATCTGTAACGTTTTTTCAGTTGGCAGACATTGTATGAAGTAGGTGGTTTTATTTCGCTTAACTCGAATATACATTCCCTGCATCCAGTAAGTAAAATATCTAAAATACAAGTCACGCATATTACCTTGACACTGTTGATATCAATTTACAAATACAATATATATCTATATCTATATATATATATATATATATATATATACATATAGAATATCTCAGCATATCATTATAACATCTATGAAAAGCCTTATATAAATTCTGAATTTCCAATTTCCTAACTGGGTTGTTAAATCTGCATCTAAAAGAACATTATAAACCAGATCAATAAATGCACCTAATAAATCAAACATGAATATACATGATGAATTGAAATATTACCTACACCATTATGTCCTAATCGTATCATGGCTCACCCCGAAGTAACTAGGAAGTCAGTATACTTAAAAACCAATAAAATTAGCAGGCACCAACGGATAGGATGCATATCTATTCTGGAAACAATTCGTTTACCTTTCTTTCAAAGATGTGAACTTCCAACTATAAGACCTCGATACCAGTTCTATTAGTGCTTGTATTCCACCAAAGTAGTTGTTGTACAACAAAACATATCTTACTATCCGATTTCTGTTTAAAAGAAGCGCCCCGGGGGGAGGGGCGAATGCAGCAAGAAACCACATCTTATAACAACTTAATTCCCCCCAAAATTAACAACCTAATTCCCTTTTGGATTTTCAGTAAACCACACATTTTTCATCCTTCTTGTTTTTCATGGAAAGAAAACGGAAAAAAGAAAGTACAGCTAAATATATCGACGGAATTGGAAAGGGGAAACAAACGCAAAAACTAATTAAATAAATAAATAAAATCCATATGTAAACAAGAGATACACTTGCATGTTATTTGTCAAGAAAAATTAAATCACTGCAATTAGTTTCAAACAATAAATTTTGCATGTAAAATACAAAGAATTAAAAGAAACTTCAAAATTTCAAGAAATAAATAACGATCACCGAAAGAGAAAAAAGAAACCAACCGCTTGATTTTCATCTTCTGGGCTTTCGGGTTGCGATGAGTGCTGAGACATGTCGCCTCGAACAGCTCCAACAGTTCTGGGCATTGGTTCTCTATGGCAGAGAAATTGGGTGCTCTGAGAGTTGTTTAATTCTTCCTGAGGGTTTACTTTTAGAACAGTGAGGAAGAAGATGTAATGTTTCTACATTGACAACATATGCTGACGATTCATCATTTCAAATACTTTTAAAAACATTTGGAAAGGGACATTGAAAATAATATAAAATTTAATACTCTTTTCAATAAAATTTAAATATTTATTTTGGACTTTACATCAAATTAAAAAAATAGTTAATTTTAATTAATTTATAAATTATCATTATAATAAATTATATAAATATATAAATCTTTTAAATTAATTACATTATTAATATAGTTTTAGATAAAAAATATATTTATTTAAGTAAAATAGACATTTAATTTTGAATAAATTAAAATAAAAATATGTACATTCAATTATGAATTAATAGAGTATTAAATTTTAAATTTACCATTAATAATTATTCTAAATGACTCACTCATTGTCTCTCTTCATATTAACAATCACTTTCTTTTATCTCTTTGCTTAAAAATAAAATTGAAATATAATATTAATGAGTGTATTAAATTGAGATTTTTAATGACTTTTAATAATTTTTAAAGTATTCAATCAGGACAATTTAAAATAAAATTCTAAATAAGTCAAAAGGTACTCAATTTGAAAATGATTTTTAATGATTTTTACAAAATTAAGATTTTTCATGATTTTACATGTAAAATATAAATAAAAAATATCTCACCAAATTTAATATATTCATATGAGATTTATGAAGATTTTCGATGTGACAATTTGTACTATTCTAACCCAACCCAAAATACTAAAGTTCAACTCATTTTAATAATTAAGTTATATCGAAAATTTGGATCTGACTCGAGTTTAAGGTTAGCATTGACTTTATAATTATTGGCCCATGAAAATTTGGTCAAATCTAATTACATTTTCTTATTGGCTCGTTGGGCGGGCCATTTATTAGACAAATTTTACAATTAATAATTTTTTAATTAAAAAAACAAATTTATTTTAACAATTTAGATTAGGTCAAACTACATAATTATAAGCTCTTGAAATCGGGACAGATCTGGTGGCCCATTTTACCACACCTAGCCAAACTCAACTTGAACAATTAAAATGACATAATTTTGATCGATTTTTTCATTTCTTATTTTATCCATTTTGCTTATATATAGAGATTTAAAATTTGACTTAAATTGAATTCTACTGGTTTAAAACTCTTGGGCATTAGAAAAATAAAATAAAAAATGAAAGAAAATGCTCAATGAATAATGTTGAACGTTCTATTAGAAATTGACGAGAAAGACGCATCAAATAATTGTGAAATATTTTGAATCATATTTTGATAGTCAAGAACAACAAAGAGAAAGTGAATTATATTGCAATCAATATGAGAAATGAGTGAATGATATTGATAATTTTGATAATATGTAACATTCAAAATCTATTATGAATATAGAATTTATGTTATTTCTTTTATGAATTTTTATTGGTTTTAAAACTTTTTTTCTTGCATTGACAAAACAATAATTATTTTAATAATATATATATATATATATTTTATTGTGTGAGTTTTCTTTTATTTTTAAAATAAAAATCTATAAAAGTCTCAAAATCCAAAAAAGTTTTAAATGGAAATTCAGTAGAATCCTAATAAATTTATAAAATCCATGTAAAATTCTATAAAAAAGAAATCTATAAAAGTCATTTAAAGTTTTAATTAAATTTACATATGCTAGAAAGACGTTTAATATAAAATAAAACTAAATTACTCCATCGATATTTAATATGAAATGAAGAGAATATCATTTAGTGAATTTAGATTGACAATGATAATGAGAAAAAGTTAAATTAATTTCTTGGGAATAAGAAAGAGTGTGGAAATATATAATAATAAATAAGAGAATAATATTGAGAATAAATAATCAAATATTTCTAAAAAGTAGTAATCATTCATTCTTAAAATATAAGATATTTTGAGTATTTCAAACATATTAAGAAAACATTATACTTACAAAATTACTCGTATTTATTATGTGTTATTCTTTTTTGAAAATTTAAAACTAAACAATTTATTTTTTCTGACTTCATTTAAAAATAAAGACAATATTATAAATAATATACAAATAAGTTTCAAAAGTAACAAACGATATTATATTTTAGGATAAATAATTTATTTAAAATATTTTATATTTTGAGACGGAGGGAGAACATTTTATATATATTACTACATTTTATCAATCTCTATAAAAATATTTCAATATTCAATAAACAAAATTTTTCCCTCAAAATATCTAGCATTTAAGTTTTCTTTCAATTCCCAACAATGTTTTTTATCTAAATACAAAAAATTATATTATATTAAACTAAACAGCAAACTCCATTCAAATTTCAATCAAAATACATTTAATATTTAAGGAAAATGGAGTATAGATTAAGAAATGTTATTCAAAATTAAATGTTATATTTATTTTGTTTTTATAAATATTTATTTGAAACATATATATATATATATATATATTCATAAAATATTATAAATAATCTCTTTAATTTAATTTAAGATTCATTTTAATTGATATAGGTCTAACTGTTAGATATATTATAATAAGATAAAACAGAAATAAATAAATAAAGATTCTTGAACTTAAAAATATATAAATAAATGTCTCAGAATAAAATAATATTTTTTTATCTAAAATTAATATTCATATTTAATTTAATATTTATTTGTGTGAGACTGGGTAGTATTTTGACTTTTTGTCCCACCTTTTACATAACACTATTGCGCAAGAAAACAAGAAAGCACTTGGTCTTTATCTTTACTCGCCTGCCTACCAAAATGCCCTTTATTAATACAACAGCAACTTCACTTGTATTCGCCTTCATCATTCATTGATCCGATAACCCTTCTTGAATTCTCATACAGAGCTGATCTGATTTTCTGGACAGTTTTCAATAATTTTCTCTAAATCCAATCTACATTGAAGGAAGCCATGGGCAACACTTCTTCTATGCTTACCCAGTATGACATTGAAGAAGTCCAGCAGCACTGCAATAATACATGTACCTAATGTGATGCCTTTTTATGTCGAGTTACATGCAATTGAATACCTGAAATTGAAGGGTTTTTTTTTTTGGGGGGGGGGGGGGGGGGGGGGCGAGGGGTCCAAGTGTTTTATGAATGTTTAGTTATGTTTTAGTTATTCAACTTTTGTAGTTTCGCAACAAGAGATAGTTTCACTATACAAGAGGTTCTGCCAGTTGGATCGCAACGGGATTGGATTCATGTCTGCTGATGAGTTCTTGTCTGTGCCCGAGTTTGCTGTTAATCCCCTTACTCAGGTTGATACATTCATCTAATTTTGTGTATACGTTGCTTATGTAGATGCATTTATTTGCATCAATCTGTAGAATTTTTTTCTTTCTTGGTGACATATTGGTGCTATCACTCTTTCCTGAATTGGAGGTTCTGGATTTAAGGTTGAGAAACGCCTGTTTGCTTCCAGGGTTAAGGGTGCATAATGCATACACCTTTCTCTTTCAATGTCTACATTTGTAGGTAGCGTGTCATATGTACTCACCTTTAATTAGATATGAGACTTTTTACCTATGTGTTTCTGCAATAATAAAGCTAAACGGCGTGCATAGCATCAGCTGTCATTTTGAGGGGGAAAAGAAGAAGAAAAAATTGTGTCTTGGAAATGTGATTGTAACACACTAGCTTCTGATGCATTTGCACCTAAGTAGAATCGTATATCTTTGTAAATTATGAAGATGTGTTTTTTTATCCCCAAATTGACTGCACGTTTGGGTTCCCATCATGGTAACTCTTTTTTTATGATTTTATCATTTTATTGACAAATTTTGATGACTGCATATGTTGGCAAGTTTATCCTTTCTTGGGAGGGAATGTAGTCCACAGGTACAGCAATTTACATGTGGGTTTCCTATGTGCTTTTCTCCACTATTTATTTAAAACATACTATCAAACGTATGATTCCATTGTGTTCTTCTATGCTCCATTTACATTGATGAAATTAGTGGCTTACTTATTCCTGAATATGTATTGTTGTTGCTCTTTTAGAAACTTTTAAGGATGCTGAATGGGCTAAACTTTAAGGAGTTTGTAGCATTCTTGTCTGCATTTAGTTTTCGTGCAAGCTTGCAACAAAAAGTGGAGTGTAAGTTACATTTTATGATTTTTGTGAAATCACATAAAAGATCTAGAGTCTCTCCTTTTATTTTTCCTTTTCTGGATTCACTAATGTTGCACTGTTTAATTGCTAAGTCATCTTCAAGGTTTATGATTCAAATGGCAACGGGAAGGTTTCTTTCAATGATATGTTAGAAGTTTTGAGGGACTTGACTGGACAATTTATATCAGAACAGCAGAGAGAGGTTTGCATCTTATTCTATTATTATTCAAGCTTTCTTTTATTAGCGCCCTTATTATTTTGTTTGATTCTCAGAATTCTTTTTGATTCATGCAATAGAAGAACATGAAAAGTTTGTGCTACTAAACTGATACTTAAGCCAACAATGCCTATAAATGCCATAAGGGACGATTCATTCATGCTTTTCCTTGTTCGATTTGGCTCCTGCAGCAAGTTCTTACTGATGTTCTTGAGGAAGCAGGCTATAATAAGGATTCTTTGTTGGTTCAGTCTGATTTCATGAAGGTAATTATTGTTGTACAATTGTTGATGCCTTATGTCACTGTGAATGAAGTACTTGTTCATCCAAGTATTATTTTTAAAAGCTTCACTTTCTTCCTCTCTTTGTCATGGTTGCCTACTTTCTGATCTACTCTAGATCCAATTCTAGCTTTTTCATAAATATGTTGTTTTAAGGTGTATCCATGATGCACTAAATGCTCATTAATCTTGTCCGCTTCCACACTTATACATCCGATTATCTAAGTAGGATTTATCTTTTGCTTTGATCACTTCTGCATTTGAATAAGTTCACATGATACATACAGAGATCAGCCTAAGAGATGCAAGTGTATCTTCTGGAAAATTGTTTTCACTGGTTGCTGTTGTTATTGTTATTGCTATTATTATTATTATTTTGTGAGATATGTGAGAATACTGGCTTTAATACCTTGGAAACAAAATTATTTCTGTTAGATGTTGGATGGTTAAATGAAGTGAGGCTTTGCAACCATTTGACTTGCTATTTCATTGATGCACTCGTAAAGGTGAATGGAAATTATAAGGTAAAGGAAAGAAGAGAACATAATTTTTTGATCTGGAATTCTCATCTTATGATACTGTAGTATAGCTTAATTATTGGACTACTGACATTGCTTTAACTTGGAAACAGAAATATGCTTGCTCTGTAACTTTCAATTGTCAGACTCAATAGTTCATACATGTAAATAGGCTCAGGCTTTCTGATTGTAGAGATATGCCATGCACACTAATCTTCTGTGCATAACTGGACAACATCCATGGCCTAAAACCCCCAGACAAGTTAGCAACCAAAATGCTAGATGGTTAGCAGCACTATCCCTCCACAGTTTTGCAGCTGTAGTTCCCTAGATGGTCATATGTCTTTCCAGATTAGGAAATACTCAATTGTAAGATAAAGGTTTTAATACTTCCACACAAAAGAATTTAGTTAGCAATTAATTTCTGGCAACAACTATTTAGACATGTAGTTTGCCTTAGTTGGAATTCCTCAGTTTGTCAAGGTTTATAACAATAAAAACTAGCAGAACCTTGATACACTGATTTGATGATTCACTATTGATTTAGAATTGTTAAATTCGTTTTCTTAGCATTGAAATTAATTTCTTGAGAGGTTGTGGCTGTGAACTTCAATATGTTAGAGGTAAATGGTTAGCAAGCATGTTGAAAACTTTATGGAAAGAGAGTTTTTTTTTTTGGTCAGGGAAGGGGGTTCAGGGACATCTTTGTGGACATTGGCTGCTAAAATTGAGAGTTCTTGAAGGAACTGCATTTCTCACATATGATTAATATCCCTCAAAACTATATTTTTTTTTCTTTTTCCTGATAATTTGTAGCTTTTAACCAATTAGTCCAAGATTTCCTGAAATGTTGAAGTTACTGATATGCAGTTTATCCTTGAACTTCTTTCAAATCACTAATTCCTAATAGATGTGATACTTTTGTGGTTGACACACATCACAATTGATCCACCATCTTCATTCAGTAGTCAGAAGTGTGCTTAAGCCAGCACTACGAATTTCAAAGCACAAAGCTGATGTTCTGTGCTTAACTTCCTCAAAGGCTTTAGGAGCATGGGGTATTTACTATTTTGAAATTTGAGTGGTCCATATTTTATTCTTTTAGCTTATTTATTTAAAGTACTTGGATACTTGAGCCATACACCTCATGAATTTCACCATGCCAATTCAGTATTTAAAAGAAAAAGAAAAGAAAAAATGATGAATGAGGGCTCAACCTCAGACATAGTTAATCCTCTAACCTCATTCTACCTAAATATGGTTGATCATCTCCTCTTCATCAAACTCTCGTTCCCTCTGCAAAGGAGTGACTCCCCAATTTTGAGAAGATTAAATTTCGACCTAATATGAATGTTTAAGCTTGAAGATTCTTTAACTCTATAACTAGTAGTAGTCTTTGCTCATTTGGTCCACTGCACTTTCTAGAACTTAGCTTTGATGGCTTTCCTATTTATGTGTTATTTTGGATCTTATGGTGTTTTAATACCTCTCTTAATTCAAATCCAGTATCATTACAAATAAAGAAAATTATTTTGCAGGTATACTTCGTATGAATCATGTTAGTGGAGTTATTGCACTAAATAGTGAAAATGTCATGTTCTATCTGTTTGTCCTTTCCTAAGAAAGCCCGCACTTCACAACTTTTTATTCCTTAGAGAGCCTTGGACTTCATCTGGCTTTGGTCACTTAAAATACTTAATATATGGTCATTAATGTCCCCCATTCAAAATTAAATGTCCACTTTTATTTAGTATAAGAATTACTTAAGAGTTTTTGACTAAGCAAATTAACAATCCTTACTCTTAAAGTGGTTAATGGGAGATGATCGCTTAAACTAAGAAGGTTAGTTTTGTGATTTTTTAAATGGAAAAAAATATTATTTTAAAAAAGTAGACATTTAATGTTGGGTATGTAAAATAGAAATGTGAAAAAATTTCAATTTTGGACAAAGAAATG
>SRSM01000357.1:0-49902 GCA_019593545.1 Apocynum venetum
AAAAGTATAGAAACTGCAATTACATATTCTAAACTCAATATAAGCTGTATAAATCTGTTCAGATAGGATCCAACAGAATGGGTGAAGAAAACAGGGAAATGCTAGCATCAAGAGTTGTTGCCTATCTGAATGTTGATATTGCAGTTGCAGGAGCAGGATTTCAAGCCTCTGCAACTCCCAGCTTGATGAATTACTACTACTAGCTACTAAGCAGGTAAGGGGAAAGAACAGTACATTGGCAACAATAACTGTCAAATTTACCATTACTAGTTGGCCAAATTGGCTACATTTGAAGTAAGAAAGATCAACTGATACTTAGGACACAAAAAAAGGGAAAAAACCACACAGATATTGCATTTTTAAGAGGTGGTTCTGTATCTATCTTGTGATTATAATTTCTCATTCTATTTGTACAACTTATCTTTTGAGGTTCAAAACCCAGATAACTCATCTCAATCTGTGTATCAATCCTGGATAGCTCTGGCAGTCCTAAGGTGAGCATCTTAAGAAGACATTGGATCATATTTAGTAACTTCTGCCTTTTCTATCTTGGAAAAAATGTATTTGATCCTTATGGAGGAGAAGAACATGATATAATTTCAGGATCACTAAATTTCAGCTAGCCCTTGAGAATTAACAATCTTCTACTCTACATACCTTGACATTAACAATCTTCTGATTTATAGTTGAACTATACTTAATGTGTCAAGTAGTTGATCCTGGACTATGGTACTCAAGTTCAACTTATCAGAAAGAATTTTCTAATGCATATTATTAAGCTGAATAATAGGTTTTGAATAACTGACCTCAACATTTTGAAGATTGGAAGGTTAGGAGGAGGAGGATCAGATTATTCTGCTTTTGTACAGCATGTCGGTATTCCATCTGTTGATATGTCTTTTGGAGGAGGTAAGAGAATTCTTTTCTTCTCTTTTTTTCTTCATTTTTTTGGGTACTCTTTCACACAAGGTAAGATATCATTGTAGTATACTTATCACGGATGCCCAGATAATGGCACCCTCAAACCCCATATGTTAAATGTCATCTGTACCTCTTCAGTCCAGAACAATCTCCCCAACTCCCCACTCCCAAAAGATAATAGGGATAGTACTAGTTGAGTGTATAGCAAGATCTAAATTAAGGGGTGCAAAAAGAAGAATCCAGCCACATGAGAATCCTATATAACAACTCTGGAAAATACATTAGGAAAACTAGACCTAGAGAAGCATGAGAAATCCAGAGCTCTAGCACTTCATTTTTTACTCAATACCCAGGGCTTGAATCTTTAATTAAAATTGCAAGGTAAACATCATTTTTAACAGCTGAAGAAATGCAAACTAGAGTGGAAAAGGTTCTCTCTAATTAAGGGAAGAAACATTCCTCTTCTTTAATCTTTTCTCAGAAGTACATGTAACCATTGAGTAACGGTTCCAAATTTACATTTCAAATGAAACTGATCCCAAATTAAAGATGTCAACAAAATTACGTGTCTTTCTTCAATATTTAGAGGCCTCTTCGGTTAAGAAAGCATGGATAAATATAAGAAAACTAATTCCCACCTTTCATTCGCCTACACAACATATTCCTTCTGCTTTCATCTAGACTATGGCTACTTGCGCTTTTCTTATGCAAAAAATTTCATTCACTATATTATTTTTATTCAAGAAATTTTACATGTACGTAATATTGATCAGATATCATCATTAGTAAGGGACAACAGATGAAAGCAAAATAATAGAATATCCTTGATTGAGCTTAATAACACAAAGATGCAAAGATGCAATAATATAGGACTTCATGTATGTGATATGAAAAGCATAAAAATACAGCCCACCATGTCAACTACAGAAGCCCTGCTTCTCAATCCACCATGAGACAAACAAATACAGTAAACAGAAAGCAAAAATTGAATCACGAAAACAAGGGAAAGAAAAGCAGACAAATACACACACACACACACAAAACACAGTGCCAAATACAAGTCAGATTATGAGACAATAAGAGATAGATGACATCCACAATGAAAACAAGATTTACTCACTATCACAATTGCATGAAGTGCAATTATCCATGTACTTGCTGAGGCTGAAGATGTCAGCCAAAAGCCTTGATCTACACCTCCATGAACAACTTTCGATGATAAAACTTCATGCAATGGCCTCTTGATTATTCATTAAATCAATTGGGAAAAAAGGGGTACTGAGCCAGCCACTTAGTTATCACCTAAGCATGTAATATTTCCAATATATAACCTGTCAATATCAGCACATTTCAAGTAGTCATGAAGTTCGAGATTTGTCATTACCAGGTCATATTATGAATATATTTCTAAATTTTCCCCTTAACAATGACTTCAAAAGTGTGCTCATTAAAAATAGAATAGGGGATTTTAAGATTTCTAAAATCCTTAAAACATTATGATTTTCAAAATATATAATGGCATGATAACATAGTAAGTCCAACTAGCTCATATCAGGAATGTTCAAAATTCTTTTCCAGACTTGTAGATAAGAGTGCCCTCAGACAAATTATTAGATGCCTGATGAATCCAATTTAAGAAGCTCCTTCTAAGTTTTAAGAAATGGTATGGTAAAATGAGCTATTAAGAGATCCTTTTCTCCTGATAATCAATGATATTTCATTGTTACATCTGTAGAGTTGTCTTACCACCATGTAACCTGAAACAGATATCATGCATCCGCACCTTTTGGCATAAGCAATGGTCTGCATGGACATAAACCATTTATAACTTACAAGTGTATCATATATAAACATTCCTTGTAATTGTTTAATTAGCATGGACATACCATTTGCAGCTAATACCTCATCTTAGCACCATCTTAGTTAAGAATAAGTAACAGCCTAATCCTCAAATTTTATATGTGAAGATTTTGTCTGTCCCCAGTTACACATGCTGCACATGTCAATAATCACCTTCAAATACTTGCTACTTGTAGATTACCCAGTCTACCACTCTCTCTATGATGACTTCACCTGGATGAAGAAATTTGGCGACCCAATGTTTCACAGGCACGCTACAGGTTTGTTATGGTTTTCTACTAAACAGTATCATTTACTACATCATCATGAAGAATTTGTTCTTTAATTATGAGCATCTGACGTCTAAACTGTTGATGTATTGATCACAATTCCCAATGCACAGTTTTGATATATCTGCAACTGTCTACCTATATTATAATTCAAATGATGGATTCCAAATTCTACTGAAAAGGCCCTATGTTTAATGCTAGAAACAGATATAAAACTTGGTCACTTGAATACGAGACAAAATAAAACGAAAAAATTTCCCTTGCTTCGGTTCACATATAAGTTAAAACTGAAGATGCACACAGAAATAGTATACCTTGAAATAAAGCAGACACCAAATTAAAGACTCTGCAAAACATTACAGTCATTATACCTTATTGATGGCTTTTCTTGCTCAAAGTGTCAGGAAAAGTGTTCTTGAACCAATTTGTTCTTCACCAAAGAGTAGTGAAAAGAGAAAAAGTAAAAAAAAGAAAAGATTCCACCCCAAATTACCAAACAGATGCATAAAAAGTTACTCCATACAATTAGACATACTATATACTTGAAAAAAAAATGGAAAAATTACATCTATTGAGGAAAGAATTTATGTACATAATTGGAAAAGCACAAGCAAGAGGATAAAAACAAAACCAACGTTTGAACAAATAAGTAGTAAAGAAACAGAAGAATATGGAAAATAAGTAGCAGAAAGCCAAAGTTTACTAAAATAATTTTCAACTTAAAAGAAAAACCAAAAATATTCTAAAGACCCAAGCAAGACTACAAGGTTACCTTAACAAAAGTGTGCTTGTGTGAACAAAAGTATAGATGGAAAAGGGAAGGTATGTGAACTGAGTATGACCAAATTTTGAAATCAATGAAGTCAAAACAATTTAGAAATAAATGTTTCAATGTGCCCAGCATGTCTTTTCAATTCTTCACCACACATGGTTGCTAGGAATTAATAACAGAATTCCAATTCTTTGCACACATTTCAAACAGTTCCCGGACACACAAAGACATTCAATGTGACCACTAACCTTAGAAGTAGAAAACCTTCTTATACAAATTTCACAGATATACTAAACACTTTGTTGAAACAAAATAATGCATGATATATATATATATATATATATATATTATGTGAGTATAACACAAAAACTTTGTAGAAACACAAAAGTACATGATGAAGATCTATTTTAACTGAGTTAAAGAATGAAATGAGTAGGACCTGAGGGACTCCATCACCTGGACAATGATATCAAATACAACAGAGACAACTTTCTTGATGCAGAACAAAACCACCAAAGTTTTCTGCAAAACTAACCCCAGATTCTGCTAGGCTAAAGATGACAAACTATACAGAAAGATAGCAATTAAATTACAGGCATTTATGTCTAATAGAACAAAACACAGAATAAAAATAGGATTTTTATGCAGGAACCAGGTTATAGATGTGATTCAATAACAAGAAAAAGAGAATAAGAGAGAACCTTTAGCGTCATGCCAAGAAGAAGGAATAAACCCCAGGGATCACACCTAGGCCCCTAAGATGTCATACGTGAGGTTTGATTACGTCACACAACCATGATTACAGAGAACATTCTACAGACTCTTTAATGATTGAATAAAAACAGCACAAACACATGAATAGAGATTTCCTATGTTCACAGACTGAAGGACCAAATCCTATACTAATTTGACATACTCCTTTTTTATTTTGGAAGGTAAAAAATGAACAGACTCTTAAATCAATAATAACCAGGATAACTTAATCATATCAACTTAGAATTCCTAATTGACAATAATAATTAAGAATACTAGGAAATTACTGTGAGAACTACTAAATATTCCCAGCTAATCACTCATGCTTTACTTTCCATTGTTGTACCCTTTACATGTACCATGTTCTGCACCTCTGGTACTAGCATTCCAAGTTTAGACAACCTGGTATGCATAATGGTTTTAAATACATTGGGCAGTGACACTTAACCACTTAACAGTGGGTAGAGTAACTGTATTAATGCCCTACTGTATCTAAAACAAATTCTCTTGAGAGTGTTTCATGGTTATTGAATCTGTGGCATTATAATGAATTGAATGCTGAGACCTCCACTATAAAAAGATACTTGTACCCTTTCATGTTATATATATGAAGACCAGCAAAAGAGCCTGGAAATTTTCAGGAGTAGTCTATAGAATAACCATATAGTTGACCAGAAAGGATGCAATATCTGTCAGTAGTTTCCTAATGAAAGAGAAATATAAACAAGTACATTTGGGGGGCTGGAGGGGGGGAAGTAGACGTTACTTCCAGTTGATATTTGACATCTTATATTAAACATTTGATGCACCACTACCTGTACTTTCCAGATTAGAGGTACATGTCAACTTGAAGGATTTTACCATCTAACTAATTTCAATTTAGCAGACAACTTTTACTAAGCGATTTTTGCTTCTTACCAAGCAGTGTCAAGCATTTGGGGTTGGGTAGCACTTCAGCTTGCTGATGAAGAATTTTTGCCTTTTAACTATCTCTCATATGCAGATGAGCTACAGGTATGTTCTTTAAGGTGAAGTTCCCATCAAAAGAAATCCCTACTACTTTTGTGCCCAGCTACAAACTAGGTGCAGTCTAACACTCTGATACTATGCAATAGAGAAATGCAGAAAACTTGAAAATAGAGTTATCAGATAAAGACATAGATCTTGCTCCCCTGTTCAAGTCTATCAAGGAACTCAAAAGTGCAGCAACCAAAATAAGCAACGAGATAAAGGTATTGCCTCAGTTACTCCAATCAAGATCTTTGTTGACTTTATCACGTCACATAATTTTCTAATCAAAATAACACTTGTAGGCATCAGCATGGAAAAAGGAACCCTGGAAAGTGAGAGAATTGAATGACAGACTAATGCTGGCAGAGCGAGCATTCGCAGACAGAGAAGGACTTTCTGGAAGACCATGGTACAAGCATTTGGTAAGTGATCCTCTTCAATTGCTAGCCTGCTAATTGGAATTCATTTAATTCTTTTCAAGTCAGTTTCCTTGCAAAAAGGTACTCTCAATTAAGGTTGTTGATATGTACACCACTCAATTGTACAACATAAAAAATAAGATAAGTAATAGTTGAAGAAATATGGCTATTATTAGCTCTGCATAATGACTATGGAAGCATTGGCTTTCAATACAAACTAACCAAAAAATTGTTCTATGGGATGCAGATATATGCACCATCTAAGCACAATGACTATGGATCTGATGCCTTTCCTGGAGTAGAGGATGCCATTGAAGAGGCAAGAAGCCTGAAAACCCAAGACTCCTGGCATCTTGTACAACATGAAGTCTGGCGAGTCTCTAGAGTGGTCAAACATGCATCATTAGTCCTCACTGGTGAACTAACATAGATGTTTTACGCTAAATCCTGTTTCTTTCACATATTTCTTGTCAACTGGAAAGAGTTGCCAAGAAAAATGATATTCTGCAAAATGCTCCGAACAAAGATGATCTAAAAAGAATCTCCGAAGGACTCCAGTCATATTTTTTTGTTGATGTCATAGTTAAGCTATTGTAGATTATATTTGGCACACAATTTAAATTTATTATTAAACAGAAGTAAAAGAAGAAGTCAACTCAGATGTGGCAACACTATAAAACGAAAATTCATACTTGCATATGTACCCAGAATTCAAGAAATTTACAGCTGTAAGTACATACCACAAACTAAAGGTAAGTGTAGAATGACTTGATCATTTAGATTACAAGAATTGTCTATATATGGATTTACACAAGTAAACATATGTGGAAGAAACAACACGCAGTCATGTTTAGCTGCCTAACTTAAAATTTTTATGCTCAACACTCCCTCTCAAGTGGGAGCATATAAATCAAATATTCCAAACTTGCTACAAATGTATTCAATATTAGGTCCTCTCAAAGAAGATTTAGTAAAGATATCAGGAAGTTGGTCATTTGACCCAACGAACGTAGTAACAATGTCTTTGGAAGCACCTTTTCACGTATAAAGTTACAATCAACTTCAATATATTTGATCATCTCATAAAAGACAAGATTAGATGCAATGTGTAAAGCATCTTGATTATCACAAACTAATTTCATATGGTTGAGTTTACAAAACTTGAGCTTCGTGAGAAAATTCAACCAAATAAGTTCACATGTCCCAAGAGTCATTGCTCGTTATTCGGCTTCTACACTTGAACGAGCTACCACATCTTGTTTTTTACTTTTCCATGATACAAGATTTTCACTAAGCGAGATACAATAATCTGATGAAGATCTTCCATCCTAAGAACAGCTAGCCTAGTCTGCATCTATATAGCCAACAATCTTTGTATTTTCATAATTCTTATAAAGCAAGTCTGTACCCAAAGATCTTTTGACAGTTTAAAATTCTGATTGCGGCTTCGTAATAACTTTCACATTGTGATCGCAAAAATTAGCTAACCACATTAACTGCAAATGAGATATCAAGATGAGTGACTATTAAATAAAATAGCTTACCAACTAACTTTTGATATCTTCCAGGATCAAATAAAAGCTCCCCTGTCCTAGAAGAAGTTTGATATTGGGAGTCATGGGTGTGCCAATAGATTTGCAATTTGTCATACATATTTCTTTAAGTATATACGAGGCATACTTTCTTTTAGATGCATAAATCCCTTGTTGTGATTGAACAACTTCTATACCAAGAAAATGCATTAAATTTCTAAAGTCTTTAGTCTAAGAGTGTTGAAACAAATGTTTCTTAAGTTGACTTATGCCCTCTGTGTTATCTCTAGTAATAACAATGTCATTAACATAAACTAACAGATAGATGTTTTTCCCTGATAAATGTCTATAAAATACAAAACGATCAACATTGTTTCGAGTCATGCCGAACTGTTGAACAACTCCAGTGAACCTCCCAAACCATAAAGAGAGCGCTTAAAGTGACAGACTAAGTGTCTTCCTATTTTAGCTACGAAACTTGGAGATTGTTCCATATGCACACTTCTTCGTTTAGGTCACCATGTAGGAAGGCATTCTTGATATCTAATTGATGTAATGACCATTATCAAGTAGCTGCCATTGACAGGAAAATACACACAGAGGCAATTTTGGCTACAGGTGAAAAAGCATCAGTGTATTCAATACCAAATACTTGTGTATAACCTTTAGCAACAAGTCGAGCTTTAAATTTGTCCACTTGTCCATCTAGACCAACTTTTATATTGTACAACCATTTACAACCAATTGCTGTTTTGTCGGAACTACAAGTACCAACTCCCAAGTCCCTGAAGAATCAAGAGCTTTCATTACATCATCTATAGCCTGTGTCCAGTCTGGCTAAGACAAGGCATCATGAATATTCTTAGGGACAAACAGAAGATAAATGAGAAATAAAAACACAATAGGATGGACAAACACACTTCCGTGAAAGAGTTATAGATGAGATAAGGATTTCGAGTAGACCTGATACTTATGCGGTTAGCAATAGATGAATCTTGAACCAATAGGATTTCGACGACATAAGACATGAATCAACTAGATTTTCATGATCTTGTGAACTACATAACTGACGAATGCAACGCTTATATACGTGTGGAGTGGGGGCAAAGACTCCGGATAAGGTAAAGTGATTGCTTCTTCAGGCAGTATAGGAGTTGATGACATAGAGAAGGTAGGAACAAGAAGTATTTTTGCAGTCCTAGTGGGTTCCCCAGTGAAATTAGATTCATCAATGGTTGTAGCATAAAAGAAAGACGAAAACTCAAAAAAAGTAACCTCAAAAGAGGTATAATGATGAGTCTTAAGACAATAATACCTGAAGCCCTTTTGAAGATGAGAATATCCAATGAAAACACATTTAATTACCTTTAAATCTAATTTATCTCGTCTATGAGTAGAATTATGAACAAAACATGTACTTCCAAAGACTCGCAACGAAAGCTTATGAAGAGACTTTTGTGGTAGTATAATATTAAAAGGAATTTATCTTGTAAGACAGATGAAAGCATTCAGTTTATGAGATAGCAAAAGTGAAGTATTATAATCTTTTATGAATCTTTTGATGGATAAGCAAGATTTGGGCTGTTTCAACAAAGTGTTGATTCTTCTTTTCAGCAATGCCATTTTGTTGTGGAATTCGAGCACGGAAAGATTCATGAAGTATGTCCTGTGAGGAAAAGAAAGTAGTGAAAGATTCAAAAAAATACTCTTTAGCAATATCACTGTGCAAGGTTTTTATACACACCCCAAACTAAGTTTTTATTTCATTATAAAATTTTTTGAAATACATCAAAGTGCTCAGAATGATTAACGAGAAAAATCATTTATAAAACAAAATACCAATAGCCAAGAATAGACAATACACGACATTCTCCCCAAATATCATAATCAACTAAAAAAAAAAAAAGGTAGTAGCACGCTTATCAAGTCCACCAAAATAGGAAGCTCGTGAATATTTTCCAAGTTGATTTACTCACATTCTAAAGAACAAATTGATGTAGTTTATTAAGATTCGGATGCCCCAAACAGTAATGAGCTAGAAGAGAAGAAATAGAAGCAGTGCATGCAATTTTGGTAGAACATAAGAAAAGATAAAGACCTCGTGACTCATATCTTGTACCAATCGTCTTTTTCATTTTTCGGTCATACACATTCACCAAATTAGAAGAGAAAGTTACAAAACAATTAAAAGAATAAGTAAGTTGATAAACAAAAATCAAATTAAAAGGGCAATCGGGAATATATATAACATTAAATAATGAAATAAGGAAGAAGATTAATGGTTCCAATTCATTTTGCAACCCCTATTAAATCATCGCTAAAGGTAATTAATGAAAATGAATTCGAGTAGGTAATATGGGAGAAAAGATCAAGATTACCAGAAAGATGATCAATGGCACCATAATGAAAAATACACATAGAATTAGACTCTGAAGCAAGAGCAGTATATGCCGTTTTAGGAGGAATAGATGTTCGGGCACCCTTGAGTTGAAGAAACTTTTGATATTCAGTGTTTGAGTTAGTATAAGTACTAGAAGCATTTGAATTTGCTTGTGCTTCACTTGCCACTACTGGTTTTCCATGAAGTGTCCAGCATTTTTCCCTTATATGTCCAGGTTTATTACAGTAGTCACAAAATCGAGTGGTACCACGAAAAGCTCAGCCTCCTCGACTTTCTCGACCTCTTCCTATGTAATTGTCTCGATAATTATAAATTGGAACAAAAGAGACTTTATTGTAGAAGATGTGATGTCTTTGAAAGCAGAAGAGACTTGAAGAAATATCTTAAACATATCTTTTGTGCTTGGGGCAGATCCATGTCCAAGAATCCCATGATGTATCTGCTCATAATCTAGCTCAAGCTTTGCACAAACAAAACAATAAAAAACTTATCACGTTGAGCAATTTATTCTGCCGGTGATCCTCAAATAAATAAGAGTTTATTGAATTCAATCATAAGTCCTTGAATCTTCTCTAAAAGTTTTTCTATTAACATTTTCGATTTCTTGATATTTAGCATGTCACTAATAACGTAATAGAAACGAAAAATATCATTTGTGTATAATGATTGTGCATGTTCCCACACGGATGCACAAGTTATGGAAGGAAGTAATATTGGAGCTAATTCGGAGGAAAGTGATTGCCATAAATGACTGCATAATTGGACATTAACTTTTTCCAAACATCGCTTTCATATTGAATTTTTTCAGAATTGGTAGTCAAATGATCAACTACTCTAGTCTTTATCCCATAAATCACAATTTTTACAACAGAAGACCATTCTTGATAATTTTGACTCAAGTAAATTTTCCTTTGTTATAATCACATTACCAGAAAAATTAGGAACATACACCTTGAGTTGAGATGAGACAGAAGATGAGATAGTGGGATTCAAGATTTCATCATCAACCATGGTTAAAAAATGCTCAAATATAACAAAATAGAGGCAAAGAAACAAAACCCAAATACAATAGCTCAGATAAACTCCAATATAACCCAGAACATGTTATTTAACATAAGAGACGCAATATTAACAATATGCAGCAGTAGAACAAGTTATATAAGAGTGTAACTCAAAATAGATGATTTAGCAGAAGAAAACGCAGCAGCATAATAAAAAATAAACTCAAAAGGTGTTCAGCTAAAGAAACGCAACAATATAAGTAAAAAATCCTAGGCCACTTTAAAAGTCAAGGATTAAAAACAGAAATGACACCTTGGGAAGACTAAGTAAACATAGGCGAAGTTGAAGAAATCATTGGCATAGAATTCTGATCGCCAGAAGTCGATGCTTAGGCCTCACGTGCGTAGTTTCTGACAATGGTGCTTCAGGTTGTTTGCTCGGCACATGTGGCAGCCCCTTGAGTTGATGGTGTCAATAAAATACACCAAATGATTGAAGCTTGTACTTGAAAAAAAAGAACTGAGAGCTTGAAGTTGAAAAACTTAAGTTTTTTTTTTACTTTCAAAGAAAGGTTCAAGCCTAAGGAGGAGGCTCTCATACTACGTTGAATGGTATTCTATTAACTTGATCGTTTATATTACAAGAAGTGCCTATAAATAGGCTTATATAAGCACACAAATGTGAAAGAAACAACACACATAGCTGCCATGTTTAATTGCCCTAACTTAATATTTAATACTCAACAATAAGTATACGTAGAATAAGACAATTAGAAAGTAAAATATTTTTTTCTATTTCACATCTAAGAATCTCAACTCAGTCATAATATACTTACAAGCTATACAAGTTAAACTTTTTTAGAGATGCAAAACTGTTAGAACTGAAGGTCATTATCTCAAATATTCTACTGTCTAATAGGTAAATAATTTACATTTTCTTCTAGTACTCGAATAACAAATATGTACAAGAAGTAACTGGTATCTTTAGGTCCTTTATTTCCAAACCTTAATAGCTCCATCCCTACTGCTTGATATCATAAGTCTCTGATTCAGCTTGATGGAAGCCAAAGAAAGGATACAATCACGGTGGCAACCCGCTGAGTCAGTAGCAGCACCTGCAAGGATTGCTTTTGCTGTCAATCTTGTCACCAAAGGCCTTCTCCTTGACTCCTATTAGCAAGAAGGGAAACCCAATTATCAGCAAAGCAAAAGCAATGTTCACATTACATTGCAAAACCAACTTCCAAGAGAAATCAAGGAATAAGAACTTGAGAATTTATGTTAAAAACTTATGTATAAAAAAAAAATCCAGAGAGATTTAATACATATCACTAAGGATAACTTCGGAATCAAAATTTCACTAGTAATGAAGGTTCAATGAGAAGCCAGTAATTATAAAATAAAGCAAGTTAAGTTATTTCTAAAGAGAAAAGAAGATATTTAAGTTAGTACCTAATTATATTGGATTGAATTCCAAAAGAAATGGTAAATTCAGGATGTGTCTTTATGTATGCAGATTAATTGCCTCCCAGTTCTTTTTTTTAGAATTTCCCAGGATTTCATTGCCAACTGTTACAACTTCCCAACATGCAAACTATATTCAAGGAAGTTTTCAATCCTATGAGACAAATACAGAGAGAGAAGCCTATCCTGATTGAACTTATCTGAGGATTAAGTAATTATTACAATGAACAAAGAATAACTGGTCTTTATATAAAAACATACCAAAGATATAATGTTATCAGTAAAGTTTACTGGCAAGCAATATGGTGAAAGTTTGGCACTTTTCTCAAAAATGAGTATACAAAAATAAGCCAGGTGGCTTGAGACGGTTATTCCGGAGTTCCATGAAAGTAACAGCAAGTCCAAAAGAAGTCAACAACCTCCTCCCCCACCCCCATCCCCTGGCACCAAAAAAGGAGGCTATATTTGAAACAATAATGTTGATTTTCCATAGCTGAGTGGCACGTTAGATAAAGTCCCAAGGAACAGAATCTAATGGGAGTACCTATAGCTTAAGGGATCAAACAAGTTCTACTGCTTAGCAGTATGATAGTGCTTAATATTGAATCTTTCTATATTCTGTTGAACTGGGCCTTCCTCTTTTCTTATGAAAAAATACTTGGGTAGACCCAATCTTTGTGGTCTACATGCATTAAGAGCCTGTACCACATGCATTGCATGTTGAATCTTCTAAGCAGATACAACTTTTTATGCATGTGGTCCATGAAAACCAAGTCTATTTTAAGACTTTTTCTTTTCTTATATGCACTTTCATTGTTCATTAATAAAGCAATCCTTGTGTCATTCCTTCTAAAAAAATAAATTTGAATGCATAGAGATTTAAATGCTAAACAAGTTTTCTTTTCTGATTTCTCCCCTTACCAATAACACAAATTCTAAACATGCAAGGTATGAACAGGAGAATTTGTAAGCCTGTGGACAAATAACGGAGAAGCAAGTCCTGTCAAAATATCAATGTACCTGCACAACTTGCACCCCAAAACTAGACTTTGTCTCATAAAAATCATCATTTGCAACTCCCTTTATGGAGGGTCCACATATACAATAACTTCGGTCAGGGCTGAAACATAATAGTGCTGGGGTTAATAAGATTGAAGCAATGTCTATGGCAGGATCAATTGCATTGAAGGAGTTGCTGTTCAAATCAACAAAATAAATGAAAAGAATTACCTGGAATGGTCCCAACGACGGATTTTCAAGTCAGTACCCCCTGTCAAAAGATCCCCACTAGGTAAAGGAAGCAATGAGCGGATGCCAGGAAGACGAGGAGGTGGTTCATTCAGTTCATCAATTCTGTACTTAGAAGTAACATTTCTCCTAAGATCTGGTTTGGAATTTGCCTTGCTGGATGGTCTGCTTAATGCCCAAGGTGAATCAGAGTTCTCACTTTCATTTTCACTACTGGCAACCCTGAAGACCTGTAAATAGCAGGAAGATGAAGTGAGAGTAACTTGTCAATTCTATCTGCTGGAAATTGTTGAAAGACATAAAGCGAGGTTCTGTTGCTCATCCAAGCATTTTAGTAAAGGTAAACAAGTATGTAGGATGACTAAAAACAGAAACATCTCTTCCAAGTTCTAGAAACCAACAAACCAAGATAGTACATTGTTTATCCAGCTATAAGTATGCCTAGATTCACAAAATGGTAGATCATTGCTCAAAATACATATAGATATCTCATTTTCTAACACTTCCTAGATTTTTCTCCATTCAGGTCTGCACTATCTAATAAACCCACTGCTCCTATTACTTCAACCCTTCTGTATATATGTTTTCTGTCCCTACCTGTAGGCACTAAATATTTACCATCCATGATAGGTTCTACGACCACATTTATTTATGATGTCTGGTAACTGATTAGATAGCTCAAACCGTTACACTTAGCATCTAGGATAACATTAAGTATGAAAAAACATCTGCATAGATCCAGTTTTCACTTCTAAGATTGGATCCAATAATATTGAACTTTTCTAATAGCAAGAAGTCACTCAAATGTACCTGATGGCAGCTCCCATTTTCGGCATTCCAAAGGGAAACTTCATTACAACCAGCTGCAACATAAATAAGGGGTCTTGTTGCAGCAGAGAAGGAGGTATGTGGAGGTACAAAAAGACACATTTTCTCAATTGGACATGCAAGCGAATACTGCCATGAGTTAACTGGAATGCAAAACCTCAAGTCCCACAGAGTAAGCACACTTCTAGATGAACCAGAAACAAACCAATTCCCACAAGGGTCTGCTACCAAAGAAGATATATAGCCCTCCTCAGGAATCACTTTTGAGTTCCATGCATTTGAACTAGTTCTTGTATCCCAGAGATGTATTCCACAATTTTGGGTGCTGTACAAAATCATTTTGCTAGTGCCACCATCTGGACAGTAATTCAAGAGAGTTGGTATTGCACCTTCCCCAACACCATACTTTTTTACATCACTTATACCCGAATACTTCTCAACAACATTACCCAGTCCCCTAGAGATGTTATCGACGGAGAACGTATGTATAGTTCCATCGCAATCTCCAACAACAACCTGAGCAGAACCCGGGATCACAGCAACACAAAGTGCTCTACTCCCCTCTAATGAATAAGTCAGTTTAGACCTAAATGAGATATCCTTCTCCAACCTTTTGGAATCCCAAACCTTTACTGTAGAATCCTCGGATGCACTTACGAAAAAGCTATTGTCTGCTGAAACAGCAATATCATTTACAGCAGAGTAGTGCTCCTGAAGATGCGCAACCAACACCCCACGAGGCCTCCACCCTGAATCTGCAATTGTTGATGCTCGTGCATAAGATGGCAACTCTGTTGCCTCAACTGAAACAGAATTACTTTCTGTTGTAAAAGAACTTCCTTTTGTTGTACCAGGCACTCCCATTTCCAGAAACTTGCTATTTATAAAGGTTGTTTGGTCAGGCTCCCGATCTTCAACTTCATGTACAACTCTCCTCAATTGTGTTGAACCAGTATCAATGCTGATTGAACCTGAGACATACTTAGGAGCTGGAACCGAACTAGCTAAGCTAAATGATTTACTTACAGGATCCATCCATGGCAGAGATGAAGAACCAAAACCTAAAGAGTTATATGGTAATGCAGAATCTGAGGCTGTTGGAGATCCTGCAGTTTTATTATCAACTTTAAAGTGGTACAAAGGTATTCCTTGTGAAGATTTCTCCATTAAGCTGTTCATAACACTAAGTTGTGGAGACACAAAACCAGACAACTGCAACTTCTCTGATGCAAGGAGATCACTAGAATCCACCACACTAGAAGCATTCTGCACGAAGCTTCCCACTGCTTTTGAGTTTTGCTCATTACCATTGCAATCAGCAAACTCCACAGATTGGTTTGCATCTTCAACAAATTTATGACTCTGAAGATCAGTTTGTCTATTAGACCAACACTTCATCTGATCCAACTGCCTTGCCCCTTTCTGAAATACATCTACAGGTTCCCACTGCTTAGACTGTGATGATGAGTTGTACCATATCTTTCTCTGTCTTTCCAGCATGTCTGAACCCCGGGCATTTTCTAAGATATGGTAGTATAGCTCTCTTGAGACTGGTGGCTTTAGACATGAAAGAAGAACCTTTTCTGAAGCTAGAGATGCTGGTTGTCTTCGAAGGAAAGGACGAATAACAGGCACGAGAAAAACATAAGAATCTACAGCACCTAAGCTCTCACTGCTACACGCAATGAAGGTGACAGCTGACATCCGTACCCACTGACTAGGATAACATAACAACAGGAATGCATGCTCTATCATCTCTAGCAAGATTCTCTTCTGCAGAAATTCACTTTTGCACAAAATGGCCAGGCAATCCAATGCATTCACAATTACAGCTTCAGTCACATCACTTAAAGCTTGCTCAATGTAGGGTAACAGATATTCCTCCACACTTCGTTGGCCCACAAAAAAGCACACATAAATAATTTGCATATAGAACACTGCCCTGAGTTGCTCATCTCGATCATTCAGAAAAGCAGGAAGGATTGGTAATAAAAAGTCATTGCTCTGCCTCTGCCCAAAAAACCAACAAAGGTTCCCAATGTCATGCAAGAGTGCTCTCCTGATATTTGGAGTTTGTTTCGGCCCCATAACAAGCTCTTGAATGACCTCAGCAATAGACTTTCTCAGTTGCGCAAGCTGCGCATCACTATTTAGAGTTTGTTGCCGTCCAGACATCACATTGGATGAATTCAGGGACTTCTCTGGCAAATTTGATTCATTGAGAACTCCAGCCTCACTCAGGCTTATTGAGTGAATTAAAAATCCATAAGCAGTCAGCGCCAGTTTAGAAATATTGCTGGCATAACATATTCTCACACTTTCCTCTGGATCATCAGGAAGCATGGAAAGCATTGGGAGAATATACTCAGGAAATATTTTGGCATCACTGGGAGGAAAATCCCTGACTAACGGAAGAATGTCACACAGAGTCTCCAGGGCAGCACAACGCACAATTGCTGCAGGATCTGATAGCATTGCAATCACATATGGAAGGACACGTTGCAATCGGTCCTCATCATCAATGTACAAGGAACATGATTTCAGTAGAAGAACTGCCCCTCTCCTCATAAATGGCAACTTCACATTGCGTATGCAGGAGCAGAGTAATGAAGCGATAAGGACCATACCTTCACAGCTCATAATATCCTGAGGTAAAGGTAAAAAGGGCATGCCGAAGGTGTCTGACTGATTGTCATAATCTAACATCAATGAGTTCAAGTCAGCCATCGTTATCTTTTTCAAAAAGGGATGATGACTTCTGTTAAATATGTTAGAGATGGTTTGAATTAGCTCATCAGGAGATTGCAGATCACCCTTCTTCCTATTTCGAGAATATGCAGAATAAGTTGCATCTTCCAGCACCGGTTTGGTATTATGGGAGCAGTTATTTTGTTTTACATCCCTTAGAAGATCACTAACATCACCAAGAAGATCAAACCTATCATGAATTGAGCCCTTTTCCATCTCTCCTCTTTTGTTCAAGGAATCCTTTACCAGATTTAATGTTTGTTTAGCATCTATCCCTTGTGCCGACCGATCTAATGCCTTTGAAGGAGGGGACTGCTCTGACAAAGTCCCATTTTCTAAGGTATCACTCATCATTTGCCTAAGAATCTCCTGGAAAGAAGTCTGGCATATTAAAACCTGCAGCAGAAAGTCATTTAAGCATGAATCTGGCAACAATGATCATAAAATTAAGATCAAACCCTTTTGAGTTGCTAACCCTTGCATCAGAATTTAGCGGATTCAACAAGGAATAGAAGTTGTGAAGAAATGGAGAAAAGTAGCTTGGGAACACAACACCAATGAAGTTCTGCAAGTAGCTTTCTGCAGAACAACGAGACTCCGGATCCAATTGAATCATATGAAGGATCAACTTGCGGATTCCTGAATCTGGAATCTGTTCACAAACAATTTGTTGATGAATAAAGGGTTATAAGCAATTTGGAATTTTGATTGAGCACTTCAGGAACTATCACATAAGTAACACAATCTCTTCATACATAAAGAAAATCATATGCACCATAACAGAAGGAGTGGAAGGAAACTCTTCTCAACAGAAAGACCAAGACAGTACCTTTTCCAGATATTGGCTAGGATCATATTGTCCTCTCCGATAGGCAAGCAGTTGAGACAACTCAAACAATGGTTGGCCCTCAAGGAATAGCTCCGCGATTACACACCTGAGACAGCAACAAGTGAGATCAGATGACAACTTGCAGGAACAAAGTTAGAACCTAACATGTAGGTAATGTTGCAATATATATAAAAAGACACAACACAAAAGAAGTTGATGTCATGGCATCAATGAAAACTATAAGCAGAAAGATCCATTTTTATGTCTGGCAGAATAAAACAATGAAACCAATTTAAATGTCATTTATTAGATCCATATAACATCCTTCCAAACCTACTAATTTATGAGTTATGAGTGCTTGGGTGTGTGTGTGAGAGAGAGAGAGAGTGTGTAATATAACGAGAGCAACTAAAAATGTCAAATTAGATGCTTGTCTATCAAAGTATTGCTGCAACCAGTAGTAACACATCTCTGTTGAAGTGCATGGACCAGAATTATCTATCAGCTTTCCTATCTTTTCTCCAACTTGAACAATTAATTTAGATGGTATTAGAGTTGTGAACTGCTTTAGATTGATAAATTGACAAGAACATATTCAGCCGCCCCTAGACAATGAGACACTCCCTCAATGATGCATGAACACATAGTTGAGAACATTACTACAATCACATGTGACTTTTTTGTGTGTCAAGAAGCATATTATTTATCATGGTTTCCACATTGTTAATTTCCCATTTCAGCTATCCATAGAGTAGTGGTCGCGGAACAAGCTTACTGAAACTAGTGGCAGTTCTCAAATAGTATTATTAGAACAGTATGCCACCCTCAATTATGAAATTAAGAAATTCAATACATCCAACCATGCGGTAAAGAAAGAGAAAAGATACCAATCACTAGCTTCTAGAATGTCCATATTGTTACAGAAGCATGCTGACTTGATTTGAACATTTTTTGAAATACCATAGGTAATAAATAACAGGTGCATACAACAAACTTTCTTCTACAATATCAAAAGAAAACTCCGACAGACTTGGCAAGCGGCATCTATAGCACTTTATGGACCTTAAGGATTTAAAGAACAAAAAAGCTTTGGAATAAAACGAGAATCTTTGGAAATATAGCATAGTATTTTCTCTTGCTCTTTCTTGCTTGCTGGGCTAAGATGCATTTCAGACATCCACAGGTGTGTGGATGGACTGCTTATGTATTGAGCTGATTTTATATAATCTCAATATGCAGTGTTTGAAGAAATAATTATTCTTCAACAATAAAGTGAACATATAAAAGAACAATGAATGCAAACTATATGTCACATTCACAACTAATTTTTACTTCCTGCATCCTCATTGAAATATGCTTACCTGCATAAGTATGGAAAGGATTTTTTTTTCAGAATTAATTAATTTCTTCATCTCTAAGTCCAAAGTGTCAGCACTAGCGACAGAAAAGACTCACCCTACAGCAAAGATGTCCATAGATGGCTGCAATGGTGCATCTTGTGCAACTTGCATCTCACCCCCATGCTCATAAAATCTCTGCAAAATAATAGATATTTACTAGAATCAACTAATACAAGGAACTCAAAGAACAGAGAAAATCTGTTAGTTTACCGCACCGGAGGGGGGGTGAGCAGCATAAATTTCTTATTGCTTACATGTATTCCATCTCTTTTTCTTTCCAATTTTGGAGCTAGGAAACTAATGCAGTTAATTTGATCAATTTTTATTTTATCAACAGGGAAAGCCATAAGTACCAAATCCAAGATGTCAAACCCTGGTAAGGGCACTTTAGAATCAGACAACCACCCTTCTTCTCAAGGTAATTCTGCCTTCATACAACTGGTTTTAACTCTATTCAAAATAGTAATACAAAGTGCCCATAACACCTAAGGAAATGATTGAACAATAATTAGCTTAGTTTCTAGGAGGTTAATGTGTTGTTTATTGAGATAAAAGCTAGTTAATTATGTATTTATGTGCTTAAATTGGTTCTTTACACTTTTATCGTTGTTTGTAGGTCTTTTAAAGATTTTGAAGCATGTTTAGAAGGTATTGGAGGAAGATAGGAGCCTTAAGAAGTTGTTTTGTAGGTAAAATAGAGTGAACGCCTCATAAACCAATTGGATGTGTATTTGAAGTGAGCGCGTCCTTTTCATCCCATGCGTCCACTTTCAGCATTTTTGAAGCCTCACGTGTCCACTTGCCGAATTGAAAAATTTGGAAAGTTTTTATTAGTTTTGGATTAGGACTATTATGATATTTACCCTAGGACCTTTTGTAACTATTAATAGGGCCTATTGGCATAGTGTTTCACATCGCAAGTATCCTAGAAACATTAATGTTTAGCATTCTTGAAGATTAAATATTGGAGATTCTATTTCGATTCTCAATTAATGAATTTCTCTCTCTCCTTAAATCTTTCAATGATGTTTTCTTTTATGAATTTTGAGTATTTTTCTTTAGTTACCAAGTACGTGTATTAGGCTAAATTTATTTGGTATTATGAATATGTTATTTCAATTAGACTCAATCTTTCAAATGATTTTTCCTATCTATTTGAGTATTCGAACAATTCTTGTTTTAATTCTATTAAGTTTGTGATTTCAATTATTATTAGTTATCTTAATTGTATTACATGATTAATTAACTATGATTATGCATAATCACTTTTCGGTAACCAATAATAGTAACTATTAATTTATGTAAACCGGTGTTTAATTAATTGATAGAGAATTGTTTGAAGCATTTTATATTATTTTAATCGACCGTTAATTTGTTTGATTTGTGTTGATGTTGTCCTTGAGTTTAATAACTTGATTGTCTATTTTATCCTAACAATTCAGTAATTTGGTTTACTTAAGTTTAGAGTTAATTTGTTTTGCTTCTCAGGGAATTAACCTAATTTTACATAAATAAAAATTTACGAAGCTGAGTGGAATTCTAAGTCATTACTCAAATATGTATTTATCAATGACTAGTGCCAAATAAATGAAATTGAAATACAAAGTCCTTACTAGCATCTATTTATCCACTAATTTCTAGTTATTTTGTGATTTACTTATTTTAAAATTTTAATCTTGTTAGATAAAAATAAAATCTTTTGCCTCAAAAACTCCGATTAGTTTACTTGATTGAAGAATTTGATAGGTCTATGTGGGTTTGACCTTACTTGCTACTACTAAACAGTTTGTAAGTTTAGTATTTAATTTGACAATGCAATGACACGTTCGTGAGGAACCATACGAAAAGAGTCCCATTTAACTTCTATAAGGCAGTTTCATGCTTTAAAAAGTATTACTAATTTATAAACTTAACCCTATGAATAGCTAAAAACATATCCCAATTTAATGAAACAAGGCAACAGTTGTGCCATGTATCCAACTTCTGAAGCACTAACATTATAATCCTTTCTTGAACATTTTACATCAAAAATTTAAATTGAAACAAATAAACAACCAAATACATGGAATATGGGAATATATTGTTTTGTAAAAGTGGATAAACGTAAAAAGAGCATGAATCGCATATTCACATACATGAAAGAAATCTCTTAAACGCTATTCGGTACAAGTTGAAACTTAAACTGAAAGAAATTAAATACATGGAGTACTTGCATATCCTTCATAAATGGGTTGCAACCATCTAGGGCATAGTTTATAAATATTATCCAACAGAACTTTCAAAGAATAGATTTTCCTAAGGCGGGGGGGGGGTGAACAAAATAAGAAACGAAATTTAAAGTTAAACAAGATGGTTCACAAAATCATCTGCACCCAAGAAAAGCTTACTCAAAATAATTCAAGTGTTGCATTTATTTTTAGTTTCAAAAGGTCAATGATTTCTTCTTATTGAGGGTCCAAATGAGTGCCAAAAAAAATGCATTCCAGAATGAGATATACCCTACACCAGATATCCCAGCCGGCAATATCAAATTGTTGCACCAAGTTAATACATTACATGAGTTGTTTCTCCTAAGCAGCTTTTACAGGTGTTAATCCACAAGAAAATTACCAATATATTGCTTTCTTCATTCGGTAACAATTATGAGATTAATGCAACAAATAGAAAAAAAAATTTGGGGGGGGGGGGGGTTTACTAATGGTAGAGTTAATGATTGCACTGTTTTCTGATCTTGATACAATATAATGCACCCAGGTAAAAGGTTTTGGATAACTCACAATTGCCACCTCAGGAGACGGTAAGAATAGTTAGTAGTCACAATAATGAAATTAAGCATTTCATGTTGAATTTATCATCCAAAGTCTAGGAGAACTTAGAAATCAGGGAAACAAACCTCAGGAGCAAGATAACAGCGTCTTCTTCCTCCAGTATCAAAGAAAAATGAAAAATCAGAGGGGTCATCATGCGGAATATAGGTGGGTTTAAATGATGCAAAATCAGCAAGATAAAGCCAGTTCCAGGAAGTGACCAGCACATTCTCGCATTTGATATCCCCTGAAACAAATTAGAATGAGTTTCTTCAGCAAGATCAATATTAGACTAACGAAGATCAAATTTGGACTTATCTCACCATGACATATTCCACGTTCATGGCTCTGTTTTACTGCACAAAGCAGCTGCAAAACCACAAATACGTTAACTGCAACTCCAGTAGTAACAACATTGACCAATGGAAGTAAAGAAAGGGGGGAAAACCTGAAAAGCCAGCCATTTCTTCTCAATGAGACTGAGGAATGGTCGAGTGCTCAGCCGATCATGAAGATTATTAAAGAAGTATTGCCTTAACAAGTAGGCAGCTTTGTCCGTTTCAAGCCAAAACTGCAAAATATACAGTGATCATAGCATTTGAACCATCTTGTTAAGAAGTCAATACTATTCAATTATCCAAAACCGCCAAAGATTATAGGCTACAGATTTTCTTCTTCCAGAAGTTATTTAATTATTTCATAATATAAACTTAAATTCCAAATTCATTATTTTGCTATGCTGCCATTATTAGTGTTAAACATATAAATTATTGTACTCTAAGAGCTTAAGGTTTTAGCTGAGGTGGTAATTCAAAGTGGTAGCTGTGTGAAGAGTTCAGTGTTTAAATATTGTTGTCACCCATTAAAAGCTATTGTGCATGTATTAAGAATTTTTTTATTCAGCCCACACATAAAGGGCATGTTAAATATATAAATCAGTATGCTCTCTTTCTTAAGCGTTTAGTTAAAGTGATAATTCAGCAATTCAAAGGTACATTTGCGCTGCCCCAATAACACAATGTCGTAGTTAAATTGTTCCAAGGTTAGATTTGGAAACTTAATCTAAAATATTTTCTCCCTTGGTTTTTGCTAAAAATAGTATAGAAATTCAAATTTGTATTAAGTATAGATTTCTCTGATTTTCTCATTAATTTCCTCACATATGATTGATTACATTTAGTCTTCAGAAATATTTCTCCTAAGCTCCAGTTGTTCCTATGCCATTTTATAAGAAAGGCAACTCCAGTCAGCCACTAAAAGATCTTGCAACAGGAAAAAGAAACAATAACTTTTGCATGAACAAAATAACGAAGTTGAGGCAAATTCAATGTCCATGCCTCACTATTGTCCTTTAGTATGCCATTAAAGAACACTTAGTTCATAGTTTGTTAGAAAAGTTAAACTTCAGCATTCATTTTTTATTTCCTAAATATTACCACAAAAATCATCAAGTATCTACAGCATCAAACCAGTAGGCAAAGAATAATAATTACGAAAATAATTATTAAAAAAGCGCAATTCTTGCTCAGTTATCATAAAAACAACCTAACAGTTTAACAATCTAAATCTGAAGTAACTAGCTCTTGCGCACTCAATCCCATTCCCACAAAATTCACACAATTTTATCAGCAATTAACCAAAAAAGAAAGAGTTGTAGAGAAAGAAGTTAAATTAAAACGGAAAAATAGGAAGCAGACCTGGAATGGCCAGACATGAGGGTGATCGAGGCCAGTGAATATATCACGAATTTGGGCGAGCCGGCGCTCATAAGCCCGTAAACCAATGGAGTCACCTCTTTTGAAATAGACCTTTACTAACACAAGCCCTTCATCGTGCTTGCACAAAATCGATTTCAAAAATCGTCCTCTACCCAAAACCTCTTTCAGTACCAAATTATACGACGATGGCAAGTCGTGCAGATAGTATTCAGTCGCCGATGCCTGCGTTGTCCGGGCGATCTTATTACCCATTACAACTGTTACCGTGTATCCTTAGAGTTTTTCTTATTTATCTATTTTTACATTGCCCGGTGGGAGCTACCACTGCCGGAGCCCAGAAGAGCGGAAGAGGCAATGGGCAATGGTTGCGGACAGAGTCGGGGTTACTTGCGATGGGAGGAGAGCAATAGGTCGTTATTTCCCAGTAGGATTGCGCCAGGTCATTAACAGCAGCCCTTTTTTACTTTTTGCCTCTTTTTTTCTTTTTTTCCACTTGGCACTTTCGTTTGGTGTAGTAATCCAACCCGACCCAATTACACCTGGAAAGTTTATCTATTGAAAAATATATCGTTTTTTATTAAAAAAAAGCTTACGATTGAGATTTTTTTGAAAACTTGTTTGGGGAAAGCTAAAAGAGTGGATCAGTAGGTCTCTCTATCGTATTTAGGTTTAAATAATTCATCTTCATTCATTAATTTTGGTAACATTAATTCCTAGCATTTTTATGTGTGAACAATGTAGTTCTTTTAAAGTGAAATTAAGACAAATTCGTTGAATTAAAAATGATAAAATACAATGTAAGTCTTTTAGATGAGTAATAGATTAAACAACATTGTAATCAATTATATCTAATGTCTGATCCACTCCTACAAATCTACCCAAACCCCCCATTTAGTTCTAAAATAGTAAAATCTACAAAACCCTTATTTCAAAAAATTAAGAAAATCTCATATTTCTCTCAAATTTGTAAGAGAAGATAAGTAAAAATGTGAAGCCAAGAGAAGAAGTGAACAATATGGCAATTGGAGTGGTCGATGATCTGGGAATGGCAAATCATCTCCCACGCCAACTGCATTATGGTCCTATTGAAATATAGCCTCAATAATGACTTCACGGACCAATTTCAATTCAATAAGGTGTTTTGCATCATGTGAGAACAATCGGGTAACACCATCATTTATTGTGTATGCTCATTCATATGGTTCAATGAAAAATAATAATAAAAAAAATCTTTGATGTTAATTTTTTTATTCCTTAGATAGACAGCAAGTAATTGTGAGTTCTAGGAATAAGTTGACCCTCTCGTCTGTTACGAGGCAAAGGATGTCACTCCAAGTATGTTAAAAAAGGTAAATGAAGAAGATGAAAGGTGCAGAAGCTTCTCATCGAGCTAAAGTATTGAGGTTAACAGTCGCACTATTCATCTATTGGATGATTGTTGTTAAAATTATAATATTACATCTTGAATAACTTGATACATATAGCTTACAAAATAATATATATATATATATATATATATATATATATATATATAGGCTTACACAAAAGAAAACAACAAACTTGACAGTTCTTTTAGGCTACCAATAAGGGTGGAAAATCGAGCTACCCAGCCCAACCCAACAAGGCCAAGGTAGACATTCGGGCCGGATCGAGGCAGCTCGAATTTTTGTGAACCTAAAATCTTATAATCCAGCTCGGCCCTAAAATAAAAATGATGTCGTTTTAACTTTAAAATGACATTTTCGCATTTGGCCCACGGCCCGGTCCGAACCCAACCCAACCCGAATTTTGGCCTTTATAGGCTGGCCCGATCGGACTAAAATAGAAGTCAGGGCCGGGTCAGCCCGAATTTTGACAGGCCTATTATTATAAAGCTCAACCCATTATAAAAATTGGGCCACTCAAGTCGAGCTTAAATTGACACCCCTAACTACCAACCACAACACACATAGCATTCAAATTAGGCTGTCAAACACTACAATTAACCCCAACACACACAACACATATAACACATGTTAAAATTTCAACACTCCATCTCAAATTGAAATATTTATTAACAACTAGTTTTGAATAATATAATATTGAATGCGATATTTGACAGCCATAAGGTGACTTCCCTGTAATTAACGAGATCTAACATTTCACTGATATTGACTATCAAATAGATACAAAATGGATTGTAGAAGTTGAGACAAGCAAACTGCAATAAACCGTAGAAAATTCCCGACATAGGTATTGTTCCTACAGTAATTCACTGTTCCGAGCAGATGGTATTGTTCCTATATCGCTTACTGTTTGAGCAGTGTACTATTCAACAATATACTTCGAAGATAAATAATCAAACTTTGACAACCAATTCTCTCAACAAACTTAGAACATAATTTAAACAATAATTTATGGTTTCTCAAACTTATAAAAGAAGCGTAAGAAGCTCTAATACCATGTTAAAAATATATGACTACATCTTGAATAACTTGATACATATAACTTAGAAGAGAGCCTATATATAGGCTTATACAAAATAAAATAACAAACTTGACAGCTCTTTTAGACTAACAACCACAACACACATAACACTCAAATTAGGCTACCAAACACTACAATTAACCCCAATACACACAACACACATAACACATGTTGAATTCCAGCAATTGTTTTGGTGCTACTGCTAAAGACAAAATAAGAATGAGATTAGTAGTACACGTGCAAGATTAGAGTTGAAACTAAGGTTGTTGGTGTTATGTTGAGTTTTTTTTGGAAGAATATAGTTTGGACAAGTCTCTTGTAACAAAGTTTGTGTGTAACGTTGTAGAATGATTTGTTTATTTTGTAATGTATTTTGGTGGTATGTAATGTCAATTCTTGCAATGCATGATGTAATGGAAAAAAATGTTCATTTGGCCAAAAAAATATATAATTTCATTTTGATTTTTGTTGGTAATGAGGTCATTTTTGTTCATCTAATAATGTGAATTATAAAATTGATATAAAATCTAATTTAATATATTTGAAAAGCACAAAAACTATCTGAATAAATGAAAAATTAGACGTGTCATTAATGAATTCATGGATACAATCATAAAGTCATTTGTCATCCCCCAAACTAACCCCCGTCAAAAACACCCGACTTATTCCATTTAGCAATAGTACATACATAAGCTTCCACCAAACAAGTCCAAATTATCATAAAACCATAATTCGTGAATACTAATATAACATAACTTCAAGCATAATCAATAAAAATCTAACAACCACAATAAAACTTGGTGCATCTTTCATGTTTATTCTTAATGAGTTGAAATTGCATTTTGATTCCTTTCTTGAGCATTAGATACTTGGCCTTCACTTTTAGAACCTTGGCCATTGGATTTACCACATGATCTTCTGTTGTGACCCAAACATTTACATTTGCTACATGTGTTAAATTAATTGCTGGTAAATATTTTCTCTCTTAACTCTCCATTGGAAATATTGTAGAACTTCACAGCAAAAATGATCAATAAAAAAAGGGAAATAAATCATATTTTTTTGTCTGTCATAAATAAAACACCACTCTCTTCTTGGTCTTTTATGTCAAGGTCTTTTATAAAAAGATTGATAAAATATATCCAACTATTTATGTTCTCTGTCTCCACAACAACATAAACAATGAGGAAAATCTCATTGTTTGCATTAAGACCAATTGTTGCAAGTAACATGCCTCGATATGGACCTTTTAAGAATATCTCATCTATACCAATTATATCCCTATAACCATTTTTAAAACCAACCTTCAAAGCATTCAATCAGATATACATTCTGGAAAAATACTCTTCATCAAAAGGATACTTCTTTTGAGATTCAATACACACAATTGATCTCATATTGGACCTTAATATTTCCTCACGATAGTTCCATAACATTTTATTTTATTCTTTATATGAACCCTCTATAAGCTTATTTGCCTCAGTTATAACCTTATAAACTTTCCAACGACTTATGTTCACATTCAACTCTCTATATGTCTTTTCTTGAAATTTTCTAACATCGATTCCTCTTGATGAATGAAAATCTTCTAAGTATTACTGGGTAAGATACTTAATTGTTGTTAAATAGTGGTTAAGTGACCTTGAACAAGTGTGTTTTGGTTGATAAATAGTGATTTTGAAATTGGAAGCGTCTTGTACTCCATTTGCATTAACAAACCACTTACATCATTTCTTTCTACATATTGTTCTAGCACTTTTTTAATCATTATTCTTCAAATTAACATATTTTTCCTACTTTATACCATAATTTGTCCAAGCCATCACGAACTCATTCTTACTGGAAAAACTCCATACCAATCTCAAAATGGGAGTCTAGTCCTTACCTTTCAACATTGAACTTAGCATTTTTTGCTCTTTTTCTTACTTGTTCTTTTTCACTTGCATTGTCCTCATAATCGATAGTAGAACTTTCCTACAAAAATAAACAATTGATTTATCACACTTCATCAAACTGATATACCTAATTTTCTATTATAGTACACATCCTTTCAACCTCTACTTCAAAGAAATCTTCATCCACACCCCCATCCAATTGAATACTTTGTTCAGCCTTAATTTCAACAATTCCATTCACACTTATGGCAATAATTTCATCATTCTCGCCAACTTCAATTACACTTTTATTTTATGGCTTTAAAACAACAATATCGTCAATTTCTCCATTGTCTAATTCTACAAAATTTGCTCGTACTATTGAGCAATTTACAGTAACATTTTCAACCACTATGTTGCTACTAAGTTGACCAAAACAATTTTGCTTAAAATCTTCAAACTCATCAACAGTGAACCAATGTTTAGTCATCTACATTTCATATAAATATTGCATCAATATATAATCTCAATTAAACGACTTACAACTTACAAAGTAAGGATAACATCAACTTCGATTGAATATCTGATGTGCATTCTCAATAAATAAAAGTGCATATAATAAAACATACCAATATCATTCTACCCCTTATTTATGTTGGGGAACTTAGGACATAATTAACAAAATTAATTGTTGAACATATTACAAATCATTAAATTTAAAATGTATGTTACTATTGATACTTGGCTAAAGATATAAAAAAATGGATGCTATTTAAATATGCATTGTTTACATTCATTCCACATGTCATGTATGTGAACCACAAACTTGTAAACACAATAATTATGTTCCAATAGGCCTAATATTCAATTACGAATAAGACACGAGTGCTTAACATTCATTTTCTTATATCAGGTTCCAAATTGTGATTGACCGATGGTAAAAAGTCAAGCATTAACATTTATGGACCACTATTATTATCTCTGAAATTACAAATGATGAACAAGACCCAATGACCCCTACAAATTTCAAATTGTCACACTCAGTGCTCTGTCTCAAATTTACATAAAATAAATATATCATAATATCTTATATTTGTTGGTCTAGACTCACCATCTGACAATAGGAATAGTGTATATATCTTTGAAAATGGGTCATTTCACTGAATCAATTTCATCATATCATCTCTCATCCTATTCATGTACATATTAAAGTATAATGAGTCTACACATAGAAAGGCACATTTTTTCTCTTTTGTCATTCATTCTCAGATCATTCTAAACAAAATAAATAATTAACCATTTTCATGGGCTATTTCAACAAAAAAAAAATACAAAGTGCTTAGCAAGATAAGAAAAATTTCACAACATGCTCAAAATATATCTCAAAATTGTTTGAGTTGAGCATCTTTTTATTTGCAACTACACTGATGCAACAATCGAATGCTAACCATAGACGATGACTTTGTTGAATGAGCTTGGAATTTAGGTCAACTCTCTTTCGGTGATGGGACATTTTGCCTTAAAATGATACTTTCAATAGGGGAGTGAAGAACATCTAAGTAATTTTTACTCATTCATATGTTAATTGATGATTTATGAAAGTTGTTGGAGATTTTAGATATATGTGGATCTACAATTTGTTTCAAACAAAAATTAGGAATAATCCATTAAATATGTTTGGTTACAATGTTGTATTCCTCTATTACCCTTCCAAAAAACTTACATCGTGTTTTTTTTTTAACAAAATTAAAGTTTTTTTGAAAATGACTACATTGTCATATGTAAAAATGTTATGGATCAATGTTACCAAAATTAATGAAAGAGGACGGAATTGTCCAAACGTAAATATGTTAAATGCCTACCGATCCAATTACACGAAGCTAAAATAACATCATCAAACTTTCTTTTTTCCTCAAACAAAATATCAATTTGTTTTAATAATAAGTAAAAATTAATAAAATATTATAATTTTAAAATATTAATAAATAAAATTATTTTAATTTTTTTTCAATCCATTATGAAAATAATTGGATGTATCATTTTCAAAAATATTTTTAAAAAAAATTAAAGTAAGTAAAAAAAAAATTAAAACAACTCTTAAGTTAAAAAAATAAAAATCACTTTTTAAGCAACTAAGAATTGGCTCATAAACCTCTTTTTTCATACATATACTATTAACTCATTTGAATATTATTTTATTTTTAAATTAAATATTTTTATTTTTATTTTTTAATATTTAATTTTTTTTAATAAATAAAATATGTATCTAAAATTTCATTAACAAGTTTAATAAATTAAAATATTTTTATTCTCATAACTTATTACAATAACACTGAAGCCAATGGCCACGTGGGAAAGGGGTCAGCCAATTCAAGCACTTTAGCCTATTCCTATTCCACAGAGCAATCTCCTACGCTCAATTATTTATTACATCAAATCAAACACTTTTAGCCAGCAAACAAAATGTTTTTTCATATAAAACTTTTGTTTCTTTAATAAAACTCAAACATAAGGCATAAAAAGGGGAGTTGCTAAATGCAGCACCCCTATTACTTAAATGCAGCACCCCATTTGACAATTACGCCCCTTGCCTTTCTCTCTCTAAGTTTCAGAAGAAAAAAAATTCTCTCAAATGAGCTAATAAAGAGTTTGAAGAAATTTTAACAAAATGTCAACCGAAGATGATTTTAACTCATGTGACGACGAAATAGAGGTACATTTAATGCTTTTTATACATGAATTTACATTAATAGTATAAAAAATTGAAGAACGGGAGGTCTTACGTCGACGATAAGTCGAAGGGCTAGTTGACCGTCCGAGATTGAAGGTGGAAGGGGGTGTGATCCTGAAATGTTGGACATGGTGCGATCCCGAAAGGTTGGACATGGTGCGATCCCGGAAGGTCCAAATGCTTTCGACCGTCCGCGAAAGTAGGGCGAACAGGTTTTGTCCCGGAAGGTCCAAATGCTTTCGACCGTCCGCGAAAGTAGGGCGAACAGGTTTTGTCCCGGAAGGTCGAAATGCTTTCGACCGTCCGCGAAAGTAGGGCGAACAGGTTTTGTCCCGGAAGGTCGAAATGCTTTCGACCGTTCGCGAAAATAGGGCGAATAGCTTTTGTCCCGGAAGGTCGAAATGCTTTCGACCGTCCGCGATAGTAGGGCGAACAGGTGATAGCCCTATCGACGCAACCGGTCAAATATTTTATGATTTTTTTATAAAAATTTTTTTGTATGTTATTTATAATCTTTTGTTTAAATCTTGTAGGAGGAAATTGTACTTGAATAGTTTCCGGATGAGCCTATAGACAAGACGCAAGATTTTATTACAAACCGTACATTTTCCGATCGAGAGGAAATGATAGAGTGG
Organism: Apocynum venetum; assembly: GCA_019593545.1. NCBI lineage: Eukaryota > Viridiplantae > Streptophyta > Magnoliopsida > Gentianales > Apocynaceae > Apocynum > Apocynum venetum. The sequence goes on from SRSM01000357.1 coordinate 31,688, forward strand.
GCTCGTAGTAAAGCAGCAGAACACAATGTTTTTCTAATAATAGAAAGGTACAAGAAAGACAAAAGGGTGTTCATTGGTTGCGAACGTAGTGGTCGGTACAGGATGAGTTGCACTGATATTAAGCCCGATAGTAAGTGCAAAGAAACATCGACAAAGAAGTTAAGATGCCCATTTTCGCTCAGAGGTTCGAGGTCATCCACCGGTCATTGGTTTCTTGAGGTATTTCAAGGCACTCATAATCACCACCTTGGAGTTTATCCGCATGGTCATCCTATGGCTGCAAGATTGAAACCATCAGAATTAAAGGAGGTGGAGGGATTGTCTAAGAGTCAAGTGAAGCCCAAAGATATCTTGAACTTCTTGAAACAAAAATTTCCAAGCAATGTAAGTCGGATTAAGAATGTCTACAATGCTCGTACTAAGTTCAAGATACAAGAATCAGAGGATAGAAATGTGATGCAGCAGTTGTACCATATGGCAAATGAGGCGGGTTGGGTAGTTGGACACAAGGCACATAAAGGTACAAATGTTGTTAGTGACCTAATGATTTGTCATCCAGATTCTATAGATTTGCTTCGAGTGTATCATTATGTGTTGATCATGGATTGTACTTACAAGACCAATCGGTACAAGATGCCATGTTTCGAGATCGTATGAGTGACCCCTACGAAACTAAACTTTGTCACAGCCTTTGCATTTATGAGAGATGAAAAAGAAGATTCATACGCATGGGCACTACAAACATTCCGAAAGATTCTTCCCATGTCATCATTCACTGGTGTCATAGTTAGCGACAGAGAGCTTGCCCTTATGAATGCCATTGATGAGGTTTTTCCAGATGCAACGCACTTATTGTGTAAAAGACATATCTCAAAGAATGTGGAAAGTTATATGACAAGGGTTGCGGGTGACAAAAGTTATGGAACAAGCTTCTCTCAAGGCGTATGGCGCATTTTGGTTGAGTCAGCTACAGAAGATGAGTATGAAAATAACTTGTTGACAATGAAAGCAAAGTATCACAAGTTCAAAGGTGTCTTGAAATATGTAGATGATACATATTTGTCAAAATATAAGGAAAGATTTGTTCGTTGTTGGAGGGATCGACAAATGCATATTGGTTGTACCACGACCAATAGAGTGGAGAGTCAACATTCGGTGTTAAAGAAGTGTTTAATGACATCGACAGGTAGTTTTGATACAATTTTTCCCAAGTTACAATGCATGGTGCAAACTCAAGTTGGAGAAATCAAGTCTTCATTAGAGAAATCAAGGATGAGAACACTTCATCTTACAAATGATGCATTCTATCAACACCTTAATGGGAATGTCAGTCATTGGGGGCTAAAGTTAATTCTTACCCAGCAAGAGATAGCAGAGTCATTGGAATCACTTGATGATTGTGATTGTTTCTTGAGTCAGACTCATGGTCTACCTTGTGGCTGTCAGGTATTTATGTATATAAACTTAGAGACTTCTATTCCATTGGATGACATACACATTTTCTGGACAACACTACACTTTCAACCACATGAGTCTACTAAGGATAATGAGGTAGATTTGTTGATTATGAGATGTTGTGATGAGATGTTACAAAGGCCGAGACACATTAAGGACCAACTTGCTGAACAATTAAAACAGATGGTGTTTCCTGAGGAGCAAGACTTGGAGGAACCTGAAACATGTGCCAAACCAAAAGGCAGACAGCGTAAGAATTCAACTAGTAGGGAACCATCATGGTACGAGAGAACTGAGAAGATGTTTAGCAAAATGACTTCAAAAACTACTGGCTCTCTTCATAGTAAGGGTAAGGGTTCTTGTCCCACATCTTCATTTGGTGATTTCAGATCTCATTCAGTGTCTCGTATAGATTTGGATCCGCCCCGTCACTCGAGTTATTTGTCTGATATGGAGCGACCTTATACCTCTGGTTATGTTCCTGATTTTGAGCCTCCTCGTCACTCTAGTTATGTGTCTCATAATGGACAACCAAGTAGTTCTGTCCCCCTTGCTGACCCATTATTTTTTGTCAGACATGAGATTCTATCTTTTGTGTTGGATTACATTAATTGTGTTGTAAATGTAAAAGGGGATGGTAATTGTGGGTATAGAGCAGTTGCTCACCATGTGTATGGTGATGAGATGTATTGGGCAAATGTTAGAAGAGATATGCTTCAGTCTATTGATACCCATTATGGTAGGTACATCATGCAATTTAAGACACATGAGCGATTGAATGAAATAAGGTACATGATTGATCACATGGATGGTCCGGCAGAACGTGATAAGTGGATGGAATTATCAGAGCTCGGATTTGTGGTTGCCACGACATATGATGTGGTGTGTGTTTGTTACTGGAAAAAAGGTAGTGTTACATATGTCCCACTATTCAGTCAGGAAACTGACCATACTTGTATTGGCTACCGTGTGATTACTATGGCATTCCTTCAGGCAGCTGAACATTATGTATCGGTATGTAATATGATGTTTTGATTGTGAAGACAATTTAATTACCTATAATAATGTGATTTTGATTTATTTTCCTTTTTGCAGGTTGTGATGAGAGATAATTTTCCCACACCTCCGGTATCTAATTTATGGAAGTGGTGGCGTGATCCAAATTTTCACGAGGATTGGCCCTCTATTATGTCAAATCAGATCTCACTGTGGCAATCATTACTATAAGACATTTGTAGTCATGTTTATTGTTTATATTTTTATTATTACTGCAACTTTCATGAATTTGAATTTTATTGTAATTGTTTTAAATTGCTCACCATAATCTCCTCATTTTTTTTATTTTTTCATTATTATTGCATCTTTTATGAATTTGAATTATAATGCAATGGTTTAAAAAAAAACAGCACGATCTTCCCTGTATTTTGAGCATATAACTGTGTCATATAGACATATAATATAAGACCAATTAACCTGTTATCACATTTCACAATATTCATACAATATAACAAAGTCTAATAATACAATAAAAGTATGAAAGTAGGTGAATCCCTTATACAACACAACACAATATAGCTAGCCACCTGATTGAACCATAATTAGCTTAGTTTTCTATGGGTTATTATGATGTTTATTAAGTTTAAATCTAGCTAATTATGTGTTTTGGTGATTCTTTACACTATTACTTTTGTTTTCAGGTCTTTAGAAGATTTAGAAGATGTTGGAATGAAATTGGAAGAAATCGGGAATTTGAGGATGGATATTTAGAAGAAGGGAGAAGTGGACGCGCAGGACAGTCAAGTGGACGCGCAAGGCCAGGAAGTGGACGCGTCCACCAAATTTTACGCGTCCACCCTCAGAAGTTGGACAGTAAAGTGGACGCGTAGGGAGACCAAGTGGACGCGCAAGGCAAGAAGGTGGACGCGTCCACCAAATCTCACGCGTCCACTCTCAGAAGATTGACAGCAAAGTGGACGCGTCTCATCTACTCAGGCGTCCACTTTGAAGACTCGGGCGTCCACTTTCCGAATTCAAGTTTTAAGATTGTTTTAAGTAGTTTCTAATTAGGATTCTTGTATAAACTACCCTAGGACCTTTTTATAACTATATATATGCCTTAATAGCTTAGTTTAGGGTGTCAAGAACTTTAGATTCTTTCTTCCCGAGCATTGTAGGAGATCAAGGGTTGGAGTTTCTCGGGAAATCGGATTTCCATCTAATGAGTTTCTCTCTTTCCCTTAATCTTTCTATGATGTTTTCTTTTATGGATTGTGAGTAAACGTTTTTAGTTGGCAAGGACATGTATTAGGTTTACTTTATTCGGGAATATGAGATTTACGTTTTGTAATTAAAAACCCGATCTTTTCAAGGAATCATTACTTTTATTTGAGTATTTGAACAATTCTTGGTTTTATTCTATCAATTGTGTTATTTCAATTATTATTGGCCATCTTAATTGTTTTACAGAGTTGATTAACTAGGGTTATGCAGAATCGGTTTTCGGTAACCAAAAGTAGTAACTATTGATTAATTTAAATATGTGTTTCATTAATTAATAGGGAATTGTTTGAAGCGAATTGGGTGATTTTAATCGGCCATTAATTTTATGTAATTTGTGTTGATGTTGTCCTTATGCTTAATAACTTGATTGACTATCTTATGCGAGCGATTCGGTAATTTGGTTTAATCAGGTTAAAGTTAATTTGCCTTGCTTCTTGGAAATTAACCTAATTTTTACATGAATTGGAATTTGGTGCGCTACGCAGAATTCTAAGTCATTACTCAAATAAGTTGTTATCGATGATTAATCCCGAATAAATAAAACCGAAATACAAAGTCCTTGCTAACGTCTTTTTATCCATTGATTTCTAGTTATTTTGTGAATTACTTATTTTTTAAGTTTTAATCTTTTTAGATAAAAACCAAATCTTTTCCCCCCAAATTCGTGATTAGTTTACTTAATCAAAGAATTTACAAGTCTCTGTGGGTTCGACCCTTACTTGCCCTAACTATATAAGTTGGTTGAGTTTGGTATTAATTTGATAGCGCAACAACACGCTCGTCACCACCAATAATAAATAAAGTCTCATAACACACATCTAACACAATAAGTCCACAATATAATCAAATATGCCTAGAACGGCGTCTATAGCTAACACCGTGGCGGGCTACAGAAGTACTCCCCCTAGCTTGCACATAAGCTCTTGCCTCAGTCATGTCCTCTGTATCCTCTGTGTCCACACTAGGTGCCACATCAGCATCAGCCTCAGCCTCAGGGTCATCAGGTATATCTCCTTCACCATCTCGCAAAGTGAGAGCATCATATGCCCTAAACACACGCTCGTAGAACTCGGCGTGACCCAATCGATGCCCAGCATCTCGCCTGCAAGGGTGGAGGAGCCGAACTGCCTTATTTATCCTCTGCAAATTAAAGCACAGTCATTAGAATTACTCAAAAATCCGGCAGAGTCTCCCCTGCAAATAGAATGTTTTACCAGGCCATAAAGGCCACTCACAACACAATAAGCTCAATCTCAACATCAATATCAAACCCAACCATCAAAATATGCAGTTTCAATTAAAAATCCAATAGTTTTTTCATGGTTTAAAGAACACGAGTTCATTTTACCTCCAAATGTGATGCATGTCTAGAGGACGGAACATGGATGCCATCGGGTATACGATCCGGGTTCTGAAGGCGTGGATGTGTGCGCTGGGTAAACCACTCAATATACGCAGATACCGTAGCATGTGGCAATCCTACAGGGACCCTCTCTCTCAAGTCTACTACATGTGACTCCAGAGTCCACCAGTTTGCTAGGTTTGCACTGTACTTGATCACATTTCGTCGTGGATCTCGGTGTCTGATACTAGTCTCAGGTGGAGTAGGTGAGATAGGTATTCGCTGGATGTATCCAAACTGACGAGCGACACGCATAGGCATATAAGGCTCCACCATATCTAAATAGCGTATACACCCGTGAAACCTTGACATCCAGCACTTCTCGACATCCTCTAACGGATATGGCATCCAAATAACCTTTATAAAAAAATTAGAGTTAATAGGATAAATATGAAATTTAAACAATTTTAACCTTTATTAAAAAATTATAGTTAATAGAAGAAATTTAAAATTTAAACAATATACCTGAGATGCTTGTAGCTCATCTAATATCATCCGATATGCACGTAGACTATCGGTGGACCTACACTGGGCTATAGGTGACAGCCACCTCATGGCCCAAGGATCGGAAGTAGTCCAGCTAACAAGAGGCTCATGAGGTCTGAACATAGGAAAATGCTCGTATATCCATGACTGCAATAAATTAAACAATTAAATAAATGAATCAAAATTCTTAAATTAAATATTTAAAGATAATTTTTAATATGAAGTCTGTTTTGTACCTCCAATAATGTCAAACAACCAGCTATCTGACTACATTCTGCCCTGGTGGCAATTCCCAAATGCCGATATAAGTAAGCTAGCAATGCAGCACCCCATGAATGGTGTGGAACAAGATGGAGCTGACGAAGCGCAGGCAATAGTAAACCAGTGACCATGTTCGAGGTCTTGTCAACAAACAATGTACAACCTAGCAAGTACCAAAGGTAGCACTGTGCCTCAACAATGTCACCAACATCCAATTCCTTACACCTACTAGAAAGTGTCTTCAGCTTGATGCCACCGTGCTTCCAGTCCGTGTGAAGGGAGGCCATGCTAACCTGAATGCGCTCACTGATATATGATAGAATTGAATCCTTATCAGCAGTTATTGCTACCCTGCAAGACAAAATCATAACACGTTACATTATAACAGGAATACATATAATTTAAAAATACAATAAAAGTGATATAAGAAACATACCTCCGACTCAGTAACACTAACATCCAATCCTAGAATGAACTGGACGTCATGGAGTGTCACGGTCATCTCTCCAAATGGAAGATGGAAACTATTAGTTTCAGGCTGCCATCTCTCTACAAAAGCTGAAATCAGGGGAACGTTCACGTTTGTGAACATGCACCGACTCATGTGGCTTAATCCAGACATAGCAACCATCTCCCTGGCCCGAACTGATCGAGGCTCATCCCAAAGAGGCAAGTAAGAAGTACGCAAATGACATTTAAGTGTACCCCTTTCCTACAATTATGTACAAAAATATAAACCAATTAAACAAACGATGCATTAAATAATATTTTAAAAAAACTAATGAAGTAAAAATTTATTAATTCCAAATAAAGACACGTACCTCACCACGCCATACGTCATATGCCACATGACCCCTAAATCCCTTAAGCAACTCTGGGATCTCTGGTCCTCCTGGAGTGGCAGTTCTCAACTCCCACTCATTCATCGGCCCGCTCGATGTACTAGAACTGGTCGATCGAGAACGACGAGAAGATGAAGGCAAAGCTGCCGGAGGCGTCATAAATCCAACACCCTTACCCGCTCCACGTCGACGTGGAACGGGTATCTCTGGATGAACATCCGATGGCCCGGCATTTGCGCCGGGAAGGTCTATTTGCACATCATCGTCATCTCATCCGTCGCCAGGATCGATAAACTGCTGCTCATCTATCTCAACATCACTAATGGTCTCCTCCCGAACTGAAAATCCAGGTGTCGGCACAAATATAGATCCACCAGGAGTCATAGGATCTCCTACAAGTGGAGAATATGTGCTTCATGAATGACGAGGTAGCACGTTATGCAACCTTCTGAGCGAGTTTGAAACACATCGATCCTTGAAGCGGCCTTCACGTTCCGCCATTAGCTTTCGTAATTCGGACTCTGAAATTGATCTCTTATTCGACATCTAAACAAATTTAGACAAAATTAATATAACAATTTAAACAACTATATTAAATTAATATTACAATTTAAACTATTATAGCACATATAACAAAACAATTACAATATAAACAAAATCAATTAACTAATAAATCAATTAAATCAACTACATTTATTCATCATATTAAATTCAATAAAAACTAATATTAGATAAAGTTAAATATTAACCTAAACCAATTAACTTTAAAACTATAATGTGACATCTACGCAAATTAAAATTAAAATTAAAACTAATATATTAGATTAACTTAATTATTATAAACAAAATCAATTAAAATCTAAACATGTCAATTAATTATTAGTTTATGTACATAATTAACAATAAAATTATATACTAATAATAAAATTGATGAAATTCAAACATTTCACTAAATTATATCAATAACAAATTTATTTTAAATTAAATTAAAATATATAATTATATAAGGATTTTGATTCCACTAAAATTATAAAATTACACTAATTTCATTCCATTCAAATTATATAAATTTTTTTCCTGATTTTTTTTTTAAAAAAAAAATTGGACCAAACTGGACCGGCCCGACCCGACCCGCCCGTTTGACCGAACAGGGCCAGCACAGCCCGCCCGCTCGAACCGAACGGGCGAACGCAGCTAGCACCGGACCGGGCCATATCTACCCTGCCCGTCCAGCCGAGCCGGTCCAGGAACCATCACCCGATGCGGGCGAATCACCCAGGAGCCGGTGCGGGCGGAGCAAGGATCACCCGGCGCGGGCGGAACAATGCGAACCGGTGCGGGCTGGACGGTCTCGATCGTTCCAGTCTGCGGGCATTGATGCCGTCGACCGATCGAGCCGGCCGGGCGACATTTTCAGACCAAATTTTTCCAGATTCGATTTCTTATTTTTCCCACACAATTTCAACTTTTTAATCCCATATAAAGCCAATTAAATGTATATCAATCAAAGCCCAACATATAACAATCACCCAAACATGTTTTTAAAGCATCCAATTCATCATTCAAATTCAACCGAAATTCTAGCCTTCTTTCTTCAATTTTGCATCAAAATAATACCAATTCTAACAAAAAAACTTATTAAACATTCACAGATAGTACAAAACTAACCTGTTTTGACCTTCGTTTCGTTAAAAACGGCTTTAATTTGACTGTTTTTTTATTTGATTTGGGATAGAATTGGTTGAGGGAGAGAGGTGAGAAGGGTATAATTGTCAAATGGGGTGCTGCATTGAAGTAATAGGGTGCTGCATTTAGCAATTATGCATAAAAAATTGTGTGTAGAATTTTTCTTTTCTTTTTTTATATAAGAGAGTGGTCAAATATGATATACTATTTAGCTATTTTTCAGCTAATAATAATCGTCCTATATTGTAATTTATTTTAGATAATTTTTAGTACTTTTATTTTTTATTTAGAAAAAAAATCAAATTTAATAACTAACATTAATATAAAAAACATCTTTCAACTTTCAAAATCTCTCTCTTTCTATATATATATATATATATATATATAATTAAAGTAATGTAATTAAATTACATATATAATTATATTTTAATATATAATTAACATAGATAAACATAATTATGTTTATTATAATTATGATGATTATTGTATATATATATATGTGTGTGTGTTTATTACAATAATTCAAATATATATAAGTAATATAATTTATGTATAATTATATTTTTAATATAAATATATAATTAACATAGATAAACATAATTATATAAATATAAAATGGTATTATTCTAAGGTTTATAATTTTTTAGCCAAAAATATGATTATTATTAGCGGAAAAATACTTAAATAGTAAATCATATATGGTCATTCCACTGTATAAAAAATAAAAAAAGGAAAAAGAATAATTCTATAAGATTCTGCCTATAAAAATATTTTGTTTGCTAAATAAAAGTGTTTGATTTGATGTAATAAATAATTGAGCATATGAATAGGATTCCACAAGCACGATAATGCCTCTTTTCCCTCCTCAATAGCTGCACTCTTGGCTTCACTTTAACTTTTTGTGGTAAAGGCGGAACTTGAGCTCCGTGTATTATAGTTTCGTTTTTATATGAGATGCTACATCAATCTTCGTTTTTTGCAAATAAGGAGAGGGACATAGTGGATCGTTTTATGAACTCCATATCTTAAAAGTGTTATATTTTAAGTAAAAACTCTGAAAAGTAAATAATATAATTAATTATTGATATTATATATTAAAGATAATTTATAAAATTAAAAATCTATTTTTTTGATATTTTAATTGTTAATTACTTTTTTTAGCGATCGGTGCGTTGCATATAAGCTCTAAGTAGTTGCGGTTGATTTAGATGGAATCATTCACAAATAATTGAATCATTCATGTTTATTTCAAACAGAAAAAGAAACCTTATTCATTGGTTTAATGCAATTATTAGAATAGAATTCTCTAAAGTGGAAGATCACGAGATATGCATTTAGACACTATAGACATGTATTTAGATGCAAACTTTAGCTATATAGGCTTGAGAAGAATAAATAAATTTTCAGCGATTTTTTCCTCATCCTAAAACATGTATTAAAATGGTATTTATTCATTTGTTCAGTCTTTTTCTTTTTTCAACACATAATTTTCAGTTTTTCCCTCAATATCAAAATTTGGAAGTCGAAAAATAAATAGATTCTAGTCATTATTTGAAGCCGTCTTGCCAACCGCGCATCTTCTGGATTCGTCAGTGGTGATTCATGTGTATTAATTGTTCAAGATTTCACCTCTCTTAATTCAATGATTGATATGATTCAATTTCCAGGAAATAACAATGATTTTGTCAATTTTCACCAAAGAAGAAAGAAGTGTGAGAAATTAGAAATCCAGATAAACAGTAGGAACCAATCAAAGGTTACCTATTTGATGGTAATTGATAGATGATCACATAGGTAAGATCAGATGCGCATATTTACATTAGGCGTCAAAACCAGAAACTTAAACCGACTCAAGGAGATCCAGAGTTCGATGACGATTTATCCCCTTGTCAATCTTCAGGATCTTCAAAGTTTGGGTCATTAACATCAGCAGCATCCTTCTGGAAACGGCCAAGCTCGGCTTCTGAGTAACCGTCACCGGACCAAGTGAACTTGCCGCCACGGCCTCCCTTCTTCGGCGATCCGCTCAAGCCTGTTGCTGATTTCCGATCGCTTCTTACATCCTGGCCAGCAGCCTTGCCACTTGCTTTGGAAACTTTCGAACCTTTGCCGGTGTTCTTCATCTCTCCGCTGCTCTCTTTCTCGAGGAGATATAGCGATCAGTGAGCGAGTGAGTCAGGAAAACCGGGTCTATGCAGCATTTATAGTAGGTAATCTATGATTGCGGGATGGGAAATTGCGATTTTTCATCACAAGACTGTTGGCTGCTGACTGTGTCGAATGGATAAGAACAAGCTTTTTTTTTCTTTCTCTTTTTTTTTTTTTCCATTTAACGTAACCGTCGGTAAAATCCCTTGATAAGAAAATAAATAAAATAAGCTCATTGTCAAAAGAAAACAATTTTTTTTAAGATATAAACTGTTGATCTAATTTATAATCTAGTATTTTAGTCTTTGAACTTTTTCTTTGAAATTTTATTTGATTTATTTTAATTCTCTGGTTTGAAATATCATTTTTATCTTAAAACTTTATGCAATCTATTTTTATCCTTTTTTTTCTAGGTACCAGTTTCATCCTTTAACTTTTTACAAAAATATAAAATTAATCATGTAATTTAAATGGATTATCGTACTTTTATATTCTTCTAAACATGCTATGAATTTAAATATGTTTAGGTAAAAATTAATCTTTCCGATCGGAATTTAATATTTACTTTTAACTTTTGAATAAAAATTAAAGACTATCATTAAGTTTAATTAACTTACAAAATTATATTTTACATTAGTATAATGAATTGTTAGACAATGAGTTAGTGTAATATAATTAACTTAAATTAAGGTGTTTAGTATTGGAGATCATTAATTAGTGTAATATAAATCTCTTAAATTAATCATATTATTAATAAAACTTTAAATAAAAAATATTTCTTTAAAGAAAATAGACATTCAATTCTAGACAAACTAAAATAGAAATATAAATATTTAATTTCAGACGGATGAAATACTTATCACGAGACTAGGCCAAAATGGATTTCTTTTTAAATTTATATTTTTAATGTATAGAGAACAAGGTAATGAAAGTTATATCATTATTTTAGGAAATCAATAAATTACCTTGATCATATATATATATATATATATATTATACTAGTTGTGTGTTCCTAAAGTATTTGGAATATTTAAAATTTTAAGATATAATTTACATACACTTCAAATTATATAATTATAATACAATATATACAATAATAATTATGAAAATAATAATTAAGAGAATACAAAATTTATGGCATTTCCATATAGTCTTGTTCTTTGCACCTATGCTTTTTTTAACGAAAATGGAAATATAAGCTTGTTAATTTTAAAATGAAAATATGTTCATATGAGCATTAACATTTTCATGTATAAATATAATAGCTAATTTTAGGAAATTTTAATCTCTTAAATGTTTTTAAATTCAAATTCAAATAAAATTTAATTAGAATATGAGGTGAATTGTTGTATATATTTCACATATATTAAAATTTAAAATGAATTATATTCTTGCATCTATGTAATGCATGAAAAATATTTTTTTATTGAAGATGGAAACATAATTTTGACATAAAATTTGTTCATATGAAAAATTAAGTTTTCATTTTTTAACTTAAAATATTTATATTTTATTAACTCATATTTATACTAACTTTAATAATAAAATAATATTTTCATTTTACGTATGATAATGTAGGTAGAATTCAACTATCTACGGATTAGATTTTATATAATTTTTATTATGATTTTGAATATATATATATATATATATAATGAAATATATACAATTAATTAAATGAAAATATTAATTTTAATATTTCTAAAAAATATAAATTTAAGTAGAATTTAATTCTCTATATTAATTAATTAAATTTAGATAACTACTAATATAATTTTGAATAGAGTACTTGACATACATAAAATTTAAGTTTTGTCATTTAATGGTTGAACCTACTGTTTTGTAATATTTCCTTTCAATAAAAAAGTTTGTAGTATTTCTCATAAACAAATTTGAATTTAATAGAAATCTAAGCTATTGACATTTAATGAATTAAGTTTTGGGTAATTCCTATTTTTTAATGGAGTATATAATTAAAATTTCATATTTTAAAAATATGTATATATTTTCTATGGAATTTATAAATATAAATTAATATTAGTTTTTTAAATTGAATAAGTAGAAGTAGTTAATTAATTACTTCATCCATCCAAAAATATAAGTCGTTTGTCACATTTTATTATCTCAAAATATAAGTCATTTTACGTAATTTTATAAATATTTCGTCATTAAATTTCAATATTAGTCTTATTTATTTCATCTCTCCTCTCACATTCTTATTTTCAAGACAAAGTTTTTATATTTTTTATTTTCAATACATAATAATTAAGAGCGTTTTAAAAACAAAAAAAATTCCTTGGTTTGTGTAAAATAAGTCCAACCACTTATATCTCTTGACAAAATTAGTACTTTGTAGTGTTTCTTATTAAGAATTGGTCAAATAGAGTAGTTAACCATTAATATTTAAATTTATTTTATAAGAATGCTTGTGAATTGTGATATTAATTTTTTTAAAATAACTTTTTTCCCCTTTTTCAAAAAGAATAACTTTAGTAATTCACCTCAATTAATTTTTCGTAAATTGAGTGAAAGCAATTATCTTTTCTTTCTTTCTTCTTCTTCTTATAGACAATTTATACTTCACGAATTAAAAACCATTAACTTTTTATCCTCAAATAAAATATCCAATGATTGATCAATATATTGCTCTTTAATCGAATTATTATTTTTCCTTCCCTGGTTCATGCATCTCTGCCAGGGGAAGGAGTTTTTTCTTTTTGGCCGAAAGGGTGAAGGATTAATCATTCTCCTCTATTCGTCCCTATCGTAGCCAATCTAAACCCTATTAGCCATGATTCATTCAGAGATGATTTTACAACTATTGTTTTTTATTATCATCATAATTGTCAATTTATTCATTGCCGCATTCATTTGCCTGGCCCTTATCAGTATTGTTTACATGATATATTGTTTCTTCAAGACAATTGTCATATGCATAAGGAAAAAATGCTTTCTTAATTATGGCCACGACAATGATGAGTTTGTTTGATTCTCAACCAAGAACAGCAAATGTTAGGATTAGGGAGTTAAAATGCAGGTCAGAAGGATTTTACCAGGGAGCTTTTGGCTAGTTTTTGTTGAAAGAAAGGCAAATGCAACAAATTGTCAAGTTTCAGAAGGGAACAAAAACTATTGACGATGTTGAATGAGCTTATTCTTTCATGGTATACCTCATCTGTTCTCTCTCTTCTTTTCTTTTCCTTTTTTTTTTGGTGAATAAAGAAAATTTAGTCAAGTTAATAAATAGAATTATTTATGAATTCCAATTACAAATTATCATCATTTTTAATTCCATTTTTATTCTTTTTTTTTGTTATTCCCGTGATTTAAAAACATGTTGGCTGCATTGGAATGAAATAGAATGGCCCTTTCAGATTCTCATTGCTTTATATTATAATGTTTATGGTTGGACTTTTCCTTTGCCAGAATATTTCTCAAGTAATACTAATTTTATATTTAATTATTGATTGTATTATATACATCCAGGTTTTAGAATTTATCTTATTTATAAATGGACTATTTATTATGTTTGTCATGTGTCAATCAAGAAGATTTTTCTTTTCTATTTTTTGTTTTTGTTTTTTCCTAAATGGTTCCTAGACTGGTCTATTAATTTATTTTGTTATCTCTATCAATATAAGAAATAAACAAGCTGTTGTATAAATGAATTATTAATACACACACACACACACACACAAATTTCTTAATAACTTTTTTTTAAAAAATAAAATAAAAATGGAATTAGGTATGTTTGGTTACAATGTTGCATTCCTCTATTACCTCTCTAGAAGACTTCCATTGTGTTTTTTTTTATTCTACAGAAAAAAATTTATTTAGAAAATATAAATGGAATTGAAAACAAAAAGGGAAGTTAAAAGGAAAAGAAGGAATTCCCAATTTGGAAAAAGGTCCTTAACATATGGACTTGACTTCCTTTGTATTGGAAATTATTTTTTTAATTTTATATCAAAATATAACATATTTTTAAATTTTAATTGATAATAACAAATTAAATAATATTTAAATAATGGTGTAATTAAAAATTATATAGATACAGCTTAAATAACAACTAAGCTTCGCCTAATTTGATAATTTCATCACTGACACTAACCATAACTACTACGGTTGCATTTCTGACACTAATACTTCCGAATGGAAATGGAAAAATATTGCCTCAGAAAGGTTCGTTCTTAATATTGCCGAATAACAAGGATTTGGCACTGATAGCACCAATTTAACCTATTTCTGGAACTCTACCTATTTTAAAGAATTCTTGGAAATCTTTGAAAAAATGAACTCATTCTTGGTATATCCTCCGATTTGAATCACATTGCACACATATAATATAAGATTCACTTAGACTAATCCCTATGAAGATAAAAATTAAATTAATTGAAAACTTAGAAGTTAGCTGATGTGATTTGAATCTCAACATAATTAATTAATATCTTCTACAATTAACGTGGTATAAATATAGGAAAGGTGAAAATAAAAGTAAAGTAAAAATATAAAAATGATGGCGTGGTGGCAATACGTTATTGGAGGTAGCTCGCACGCAACATGAGGTCAAAATCGAATTGCAGCACAACGCATCCTATCCCTCCTAAAACCCTAAAGGAGAACCCAAACGAAATTACGCAAATCATAGCGCGCCACTCCGCGTCCGCGGGCATCTGAAAAACACTGAATCGAAAAGAAAAAAAAAAGGAAAAAGAAAAGAAAAGGCGAAACCAAAGCCCGAACTAGCGTTTGAGAGAATGAACACAGCGTTACATGCCTATTTACTTCCGGCGGCGTTCTCTCCCTCTCCTTCTCCCCTTCCCAAACCTCCCTCTCTGCAATTTCATCCCTTCTCTCTCTTCCATCAATACTCTGTCTCTCTCTCATCAGCTCGTGAGTTTCTCTCCTTAGTTTCTAACCTTCATTTCCTTCAAGTTCTTAAAGGCTTGCATTTGAAAATTCTTGTTAATTGTTCCAGCCAATTGATATTGTTGAAGCTAATACGAATGTTCTTTGGGATTTGGTTGCTTTTTTAATAGTGAATTGTGTTAAATTTTCATGTTCTGTCTAATTTAATGTGATTTGGTTTGTTTATTTTACTTTCATGGACGAACGAGTTTTTGAGGAGCAGCTACTTAACTTCTGTTATTTATTTAATTGTTTTCCAATGATCGTGTGGCGATATGATTTTTTTCTTTAAAATATTTCTTACTTGACGCATTTGAGATTGTCTATAATGAATATGAGTTTGATGAATGATGATCCCTTTGGTTTCATTTCTTTTCTGGCTCATTTGAGAATTGGCTGTTATGACCCTTGAGGCTGGAATATTTACTCTGACGCAGATGGCAAGCACTTTTAAAGTGGTACCTAAATTGAGCATTAGTAGAAGCTCGAGATTTTAGTTGCCTACTTGTCTGTCATTTCTTATATATTTGGAACAACAATATGTTAAGGGGTTTCCTTTATTATACTTTTTGAGTTATTTTATTTTGCTAGATTTTTGTTCTTTAGTTTCATTGCAATCATGCACCTAATTCCATGAAGCAGTTATTGATTGTTTTTCTTGAAATTTTTTCTGATGAAACTAGACAGGTATTGTGAGAACAACTACTAGATTTTCCTCCACTGCAAAGGTGCAATTGCTATCAACCATGGCATCTGTAAGTTCCCATTACACTCTGAACTCTTACTTGCCTGAGTAAAAGAAAAAATAATACAAAAATTTCCTATATGCATTTGTATGCCATGAATATCTGGCAGAAGAAGCCTCAAAATCGTCTAGTTCTGGCTTAATTGGATGGATGAAATCTAATGTGTTTTCTAGCAGGATCAAGAGAATCTTGGGAGTCTTAAGCAACAACTGGAAAGACTCTTTGCAGAATCTCTCAAAGTTACTGTTCCAGATGAGTTAGATGTAGTGCCTATTATTACTCCTTGCAAAGATCTAAAACACGGTGATTATCAATGGTACAACATGGTCCTTTTCATCCTGTCATTTATTCCTTTGTATTCTAGTCACTGGTTTCTTGCATTAGATTTCTTGTGTTTGCTGTGGGTGTTTAACATCAACAATTGTAAACTATTTCTTCCTAAGTTTGACTGAAGAACTGTTCCTTTCCATGCAGCAATAATGCAATGAGCTTATTTGCAAAATTCAAAGGCAAAGTTCCCCAGTTCAAGAAAACCCAATCTGTAGGAGAGGTATTGACATTTACCTATCTCCAGCTGTCTCTTGATAATCCTGTTGTATATAAAATGACAATACTTTTATGCTACATTAAGCCTTCAACTAATAGTATTTGGTTTGTATCTAGGCTATTATGAATAATATTCCAGCTTCAGAAATTATAGAGTCATGCAAAATTGCTGGGCCGGATACGTGAATGTTGTATTGGCAAGACAATGGATGGCCAAGGCAGTTACTTTACCTTACCATCCAACTTTTGCCAGTAGTTTTTTGTTTTGTATATGAACGTGTATTTCTCTTTCATGATGTGGAATTTCTTGCTCCAGAGAATCCATAAGATGCTCACAGATGGCATTGAAACATGGGCACCAAAACTCCCAGTCAAAAGAGCTGTGGTTGATTTTCCTCACCAAACATAGCAAAAGAGATGCATGTTGGGCACTTAAGATCGACCATTATTGGAGATACTTTGGCCGGTGTTGGAGTTCTCAAATGTTGAAGTTCTGCGGAGGACCCATGTTGGTGACTGGGGCAACACAGGTATTTATTTTCCTGTACAAATCTGTTAGTTCGCCCTTCTTTGGATCTCTCTCAGTATGGTGGGATATGAATGGTAGTGTAGTTTTTCTTTGGTCTACATAGCACACTGATAACTTTATCCTTTCTGTTGCAAATCCCCACCCCCCCCCTGTCCAAGGCTATCCCGAGGGTTTTGGTTATAATCTAGCTAGCACTTTAGGAGAATTATTTAAATTCAACAATCAAGAGTGATTCTTTTAATTTTTTTCCCCAGAATTTTCATATGCATTCTATTTCATTCAGAAGCCCTAAGAGGTAATTTGTTTTGCAGTTGGAATGCTGATAGAATAACTGTTTGAAAAACTTCCTGACTGGGAAGGGTGCTGGTGGTCAAGCTATTGGTGATCTCGAGGTGAGTAGAAGAAGGGGAAGATAACTTTGGATATAATAGAATTCATGTTTGGTTGCATCTTCAATTCTCCATTCTCTTCTTTGACTTGAATTTCGTGAAGTTTAACTTAAATGACCTTTTTAGCAGTAATTTATGTTGTAGTAATAGATTTGTTTTCCCCACAAGTTAACTTTACTAACTCAAGTTCAAGTATTTGATTCAAAAAGTGACATGAGTTAAGGCGCTATGCAATTAAGGATTGCAACTTGTTAAAGTTTGTCAGAGGTTGTGTCCACAATTGCATTTGGGTACAAATAGTGAATACATTATTATTGAACTAATTTCTCTTGCTTATAAAATTTGGCTTTGCTGCTTCTCAACATTATAGCAACTTTTTCTCTTTTTTTTTAAATTTTTTTGTTGTCTATTAATCTTTCTTTTTGCAGATGGGAATGATTTTTAGCTGCCTGGAATTGTTATAAATGCTAACTCTATACTCAATGCCTACTATCATTTTCCAGGCATTCTATAAGGCCTCCAAACAAAGATTTGACT
>SRSM01000358.1:0-69214 GCA_019593545.1 Apocynum venetum
CCACTTACTGCACTATATATTTATATACTACAACTAATTAAAGACAACATCAATTTCCCCCTCATTGAAATTACAATTTAGACTTTATAGGAAGAGTATTTTGGAGTATAAAAATTGGAGATTAGTTTTTTGTAAAAAGAAAATTATTAAGACGTTTTGTCTCAAAATTCAATAATGCTAATGAGTTTTGTACTTTTATTTTTCTACCGGACCCACAATGTACACAAGTAGTTTGTATAGTTTTGATAAATGAAAATTGTTATGATATACTAAAAAGAAAATAAAGATTATAAGTATTTTCAATGAATCGAAATAGTTTCTGAGCATTTTTGCAATTTCCCTTATTGTTTCCTAATTTCATTGTATTGCAAGTTTATTTCAATATAAAACTCTATGCCTATTTACGATATCTTTATTTCATTATGTATCTCATTATTTGCCCTTTTATAATAATCTGACAAATATACCTTTGTTATTACGACAACCGTCAAAATTAAACAAAAAAAATCTACACCAAAAGTACACCTAACATTCTTCAAGAAGGGAACAGAAAATTTGAATTGCCTATTCTTATTCTTAGAAACTCTTGAATGAGTAGAGCCCTGACTTCAAAACTGGTATTAATCGCATATGTCCGACTGGCATAGAAATTTTGCCTGTTAGATTTCCACACACTGCCTCAAATACAACTACAAAATACAAGAATAACGAAGTGCATATTGGGGCTAGGAAACATTGGTGGAAGAGGACTACCTGCATGAGCCATTAAGATGAAACATTTGCCTCAATTTCTATGATGAATGGTTATGGGCCATTAAGATGGTGGAGCTTGGTTGCTTTAAAAGAAAACTTTACCAAATAAAGTAGAATAAGAAATCAAAGAAAATAAAATAAAAGATATACTCAGTTCACAATTAAATGTATACATATTATTTTAATTAAATATTTATTTTTTAAAATAAATATATTTTAATTTAAGTATTATTAATAACATTCTTAATTAAGAAAATATATGATATATCATCATAACTATAATTTACACCGTTCAACACATTAATTTAAATAATTTTCATATCATGAACTCGAGGATCCATATACTCCCTCATCCCTTTTAAAGATGTGTGACAATTATCTCTAAATATATATTTTTGTTACTTTTATCATTATATTATCTATATTGACATTTTTACTTCTATTTATTTTTTATTATTTCACGTAAATAGAGGAAAACAAATAATACTTATTCCAAGTATAATGATGAATAATGATCAATATGAAGTAAAATAATTCTTTGGTTGGTGTGAAAAATTATAACACTTTATAAAAAAAATGGAGATATTAATGTAAAAAATGTGAAAATCAAAACTTTTCTTAATATTTAACTAATGTAAAAAAGGACATTTAATATAAGATGAGAGATAATTATTTTAAAATAATCAAGCCTGACTTGAATCTATAGTTTTACAATCATAAAATCATAAATAATGTTATTTTTACCAACTAAAGTTGAACTTATATTAAATAATAAGTCATATTTGCCCCCTTTTTTTTTTTTTGTTATATGCATGTATATACTCCTTTTTTTGAATTATTCACAATCCCTGGGGTGTTAAAAAAAAAAAAGGAATTGGCATTTGAGTTCAAGCACCAAAAAATGAACTTGAATTTTCAAATATTTACCAATATGAGTTGGTTTTGATTGGGAAAAAAAAAACCTTGGAATCCCCAGTCAGAATAGCAAAATTGAACTTTAAGAGTAATATTTTATACTCCCTCTGAAAGAGTCTGACCAAAAGAAATGGAATGAATAAATCAAACATGAATACATGTATAACATTTTAACTTGATTTTTCAATAGGACTGTATAAGAATTTTCTTCAAATAACCAGGTATAAATGATAGGTAAGAAAAAATAGTGGATCTTGCATGCATGCAGGCACACAACTTTGATTTTATTTTAAAAAGTACACTATGAGAATATTTCTATATAGATAACAAGGTACTTTTTCTATAAAAAAATCTTGTATAAAATTATCATTTTTACTTCAAAATGTTGGTCAATCTCTTAAATCAATATAATATCATTACTTTTATTCCGAATTCACCTTAAACTATTGGCTCACTAAATATAATTGTAATTGCCAATAAACATTATATGCTTTTTAAAAGATATTATTAAATATTTTGCATTATAAATTTAATCTCGTGTCAGTGTTAGTCTTAATTGAAATGAACTTTGGAACCCAAACCACGTTAGTAAGAAAGTTAAAAAATTATCATGAATAGTTTACTAAAAATGCCAAAAAAAAAACTAATAAATACGAGTATTATAATTATAATGGTAAAATTTCATTCTTTGTTCTATGTTAGTTTATGAAAATTACCGACAACAAACAAAATTTACTCTAGATTATGAGTAGAAAAAGACTTAATGGCTCATTGAGGTCTTGGACTCGATTCTTGGCCAACTCGATCCTCGCAGCTGCGAATTGCGATCTGGGTTCCAACCCATCTGCGCATGGCGCATGTGCGATCTTGGTGCCAAGAAGAAAAAAGATTAGGAAAAAGACTAATAATAATAAGCTTTTTGGCTGTAAAAACCTAGTAGTGTAGAAGTCAATCTGTCAAAGTCGGCCCAAATCCGGTAAAGGATCCATTACTCTGAGTCAGTATCCGCCTTATTCCTAACAACTATTAAGGAGCTACAAACGTTGATAGTGGACAATCCTCGATTACTCGGAACTATTTCCTCCTTCTCGGATCTGCATCAAGTCTACTTCAATTCTGATTTCAAGTTTCTGGTGGGTTTTTGTCAATTCAATTCTTGACATTTAGTCGCAATCTGTTTTCAGAACCATTATAGTGTTTTCTCTTTCAAGATAGGAAAGCATTGGTCCCATCCCATTTTGTTTCGTTATGAACGATCCAAATCATATGCACTGTTGTTCTGTCAATTAGTTGTTTGTTCCTGCAATCTATTTTTTATTTCCGTCTTCGAGTTTCTAAATTTGTTAGATGGGTTATTTAAGTTTTCCTCAAAATCCCCCTTTTCTTTCTTTTAAGTCACACATTGAACACTTTTGTCTGCATTCAAGAACGTTTCTTTTAATTCTGATTATATTTTTTTCTTAATGATTGCTGTTAACTCAACTGCTTGTATGATTAATTGATGGGTATAAAGAATTTAGTTTTGTGTGCTTTGCATTAGGAATGGCTGAAGAAAAGAAGAGAACCAGTTTTCACTACGGTTGAGCAGCTTCGTCCGATGGCGAGCGGGCTCAATCTTACTGTGAAGGTGGTTAGTTCTAAAACTATTGTTCAAAGAGGGGTCGGGCGGGTCGCCAGACGCGTCTTTCTGAATGCTTGGTGGAGATGAGACTGAATGATCATTTTTACTGCTAGAAAACGATCAAGGTTTAATCTTTTTTCTCTTTGTCTTTCAATCTGCTTCATTCTTGCACTATGCTCTATGTTTCGAATTGTGTTTCTTGCATTAGGACTAGGATTGTTTCCTTGAGCAGTTTCCTATCAATTTGATGGGGAAGCTAAAATTTGCATTATATTGTAAAACAAGAGAGGAAAATCTGCACTTCTTTGGCTTTGATGGACATTAACTGATGGTGGGAAAAGACTTCTTTAAAGGGGGACTTTTGATTCTTCCCTGATAAGGAGTTGTATCTCCATTGCTTGTAGAGACAATAGGGCCACAATGGTTTGATTTGTGGTGTTCAATGGCCAAGTTTCAATGGTAGAAACTGGAAGACACCAACATTTGTTTGTTGTAGGTTTGAAAAATCAAGTTTTAGCCGAAGTAGAAACCTTCGACAAATTTGTAGGATGTGAAAAGGGCTTATGTATGTATGGATCACAGAAGCTTTATATGGATTTAGGATAGTTTTAGAGTCTTTTCTTTCGTTACTTGCTAGAGTAAGCTGTTAGGTGTTGCATCCTTGTATCTCTGACAGTTTCCTTTATGTGCCTTGATCTCCACGTGAAGTGTAGGATGTGAATATTGAATAACTAATGATAGTATATTTTTATTACCTATCTTGAAGATTATTAAGTCCTAAAGGTATCCTTCCAAGCTTCTGTTGCCTATATAATTTATCCTAGCGGGCGGGTGGGTATGGTGCTATCAAAGTCCAGAAATGTATTGTGATACTTTTATGTTTGGAAACTTCCATCTTTGCCATTAAGGATTTCATATGGAAACAGTAGTACAGAAGAAAGCAACCATCATTTATTGATGCTATTGCTAGTAGCTTCCTAGGGCTAATGGCGAAGAATTTGATTATGAAGGTCTGCCACAAGTTGATAAGTGGTTGTGTTGCTAAATATTCTTCTTTCATCACTCTGAGGATGAGCTCAAATACGTGGTAGTGTGACACTGCAGTTACAACAGAAACTTTCTAAACATAGAGAAGCAATATTCATGAGAAGAAAAAGAAAAAGAATTGAATAATAGGAAGAGCAGAAGGTTAAGAATTGGACGCAGAAAGTTGAATTTTTGTCACACCAGGTAACAAATATCTGAAGCTTATTATCCCTTTCACACTCGGAAGAAAAAGACTAGGGAAATAAAGAGGTCATTTGCATGCCCAGGCATTATTTAAAGTCAACATTATTGGTTTTGTTTGTTGGATAGCAAGATGTTTCCGAAAAGTGTGAATGCTATGCCCAAGAGATAAAACTCATCATTGCAAACCATCCAAATGCAAAGAATAGGAGTTTAATTGCTAGATTAAGCATGAATATCCTGTAAATGCCTTCGTGAAACTTCAGATTGTTCTCTTCATTATTATGTCCTTTTGTTTAATCTGCACGGATTATCGACTTGCACGATGATACTAACAATGAACTATGATTTTTATTTTAGTGGATTTGATGAAAGAAGGAACTACTGTGATCCTGCGAAATGCAAAAATTGACATTTTCAAGTCATCAATGAGACTTGCGGTGGACAAGTGGGGAAGAGTTGAAGTCACTGAACCAGCTGATTTTCTGTTAAAGATGATAACAACCTTTCTCTCATTGAATTTGAATCTGTAAACGTGGTGGTGGAGTGAAATCAGTCTTAATAAAGCTTTCCTGCTGCTGTTTGGTTTGGAACAAAATCGTTTACAAAGATTTGCATCATACATCAGTCAGCAGTCAGCTGTGTAAGAACAGATTCGCAGTTACTTCTTAGGACATTAGCTTATCCATTGAGCAAAATGGTTGAACATGTGTTAGATTCCAAGTCTTTGCGGCTAACGACAGAGAGGATGTGGCTGTGCGGAACTTTGCTTTAATTGTTTTCTTCTGTAATAATAACTCTCTTTTGTGGTATTATACAAGTATGCAAATTTTGTTCTGGACAGTATCTGCTTCCTTGTTCCTGTATATTTCTTTTGATCTACATTATTACTCCATTGTTATATTTTCATTTTCAATATCCAAAGCTGAATTTCCTCTTTATAAAATAAATACATTTACTAAATAAGGTTTAACTAATAACTTAATATCAAGATTTTATATTTTATTAACTCATATGTTTTCATAATTAACCATATTAACAAAAAAAGAAAATACAATAATGTTTTCAAGTCAAAGATTTTTAAAATTTTTATATTAAGTCAAATGTAGCTATTTAACTTTTAGATGGAACATAATGAGTTTTTCAACTAGTTTTGTTTGTTAACTTAGTTTAATTTTGGGACTATGTTTTATTTTGTTAGGTTTTTATGAGGGAAAACTACTTAATACGTTTTAGGTGTTCTTTACAAAATTAATGTTTTTTTTACCGCTTTGTGCAAGTAACCCAATTTTCCCATGTCTATAATTCTTCTAGTTGGATTGGACTCAAAAAATCTCTTGTTTCCAGACCCAACTTTCCCTTTATTTCAAGTTGGGCCTCGCTCCAGGTGGTAAACAAATAACCGTTCTGCTAAAATTAAGTATTTCTATTTATTTTAAAGTATTTAAATTTAAAATATATTATTCAGATAAAAATATATTTGATTGAAAATCCTTTAATAAGTTAAACAAAAATTAATTAATATAATATTTTACTAACTCATGTACTTTTACTATCAACTACATTAATAATATAGATATATGATGAAACTTTCTATTAATGTTTGTATTTATTCAAAAGTAAATATTCAATTTTAGATAGGAAAAATATTTTTTTTATTTAAAAAAAAAAGAAGAAGAATTGCGTTTATTTAAAAAGGTTTAAGTTTAAAATGAAGAGAAAGGGAGGAGAGATGATACTAACTTTAACATATCTCAAGATATCTCTCTTTAAAGATTAATTTGTTATTGTTACTACAATTTTAAATTATAGGAGAAAGTGTAATAAGTAGCTTCCCTTTTCCTTTCCACCCATTATTTTGCAGTCATACTCAATGTAATCCTTTTGTCTCTTTATACTCTCACTCCAACAAACATAGCATATGAAAAAACAAAAACTATAAAAAGAGGTGTAATCTTCGGAACAAAAAATATGGATTTAGCATATGTGATGTGACTTTTAACATGCATAATCATAGACATTTAACATATTTTTATGTTTTTATTTTTTATAAATGAAGAAAATAATAAATGAAAGAGATAAGACTTAACTTGATGTCTAATCCAAAATCTAAGTTTTAAAAAACACCTTTCTATCCAATAGAAAGGGTGTAAGGTTCTGAAGGCATCAGCAATTGGAATCATTATCATCCTTACTTAAAGACAATGGTGAGAAAAAATATTAATCCACAAAATTTGGATTATATTATCTACTCATGAAAAAAGAAAACACAAAGGATTATAGCATGTTCTAAATGCCTAGGTCTTTTTTTATCCTGGTTTCTTTTCCTTATCTCTTTTCGCTAAAATATAGTATTTCTTTATGTTATCTATATGATGAAGCTGTGTAAACTATGTTTAGAGATTATCTAGAAAACCATGGAAAGAGAATTTATTAAACACATTTTTTTTATTTAAAAACTTTTTTAAAAAAAGAAAAAAAAAGGAATTGAGCCTAATCAATTACATTGATCCTAACGTTTTGATCATCGTGAATAAATACATAGGATTCGAAATGAAAGACAAATATAGCAATAAACAAAGAAGCAAAGAAATGTGTAATGTCATTTTCTTGGTCCTTTATTTAAGTCCATAATGTACTGTATTATGATCATGCAAGGAAGTACAAACTTAGTATAATTGCTATCAATAATATTTTTTCATGATACAATGTCATTACCGACACCTAAATTGTATAATTTCTTCTTGTTTTTTTTTTTCTCCTTTTATTTCCTTACTTTCATGTCATTATTGGGGTGTTTGGTAAAGAAGAGTGTGAGCGACTTGGGATGCTTGGTTATTTGTATATCATTATTGAGTATTGACTTATATAATGAGAGGCTCCACAGTTCTATGATCTAGAACAGTTATATGGACTGCCACTTATTGCAAAAGTTGATAACAAAAAGCAAAAGAGCACCCAAAAAAAAAAGAATAAAAAAACTAATCATTGGTGAAAGAAAGGAAATTAACATATATAGAAAATAAAAAGAATAGAATCCCAGAAATGGGATGAAAATGTTATCCCACGTTTTGTATTAATACGTCATAAATGGCCCAGATTATGTAATGCTGATGCCGTTTTGTCTAGTCAAACAGCATCTGAATTTGTAATGTTAAAAAGATGCAAGAATTATCGATGGGGGAAAAAAAAAATTGAAGTCCAAATTCATCTCCAACTTCGTCAGAGTGCAGTTTGGGCAACCTTAAAATGAGTATTCTTTTTGGATGGCTTAGAAATCAACTCCTTATTCGTGTATGCTTTAGTAGTTGGTTGAAATTTTATTACTCTAATTAATAAGTATATAAACACATAAAGTATTAATGTAATAAAAGTGTACTTAGACAATGTACTAAAATATTCAAAACGTGAATATAATTATTGAACAGATCGTTGTTAAAATGGAAGGGGGGAGGGGGCACTACGCAATTAGTGAACATGATTTAAGACCTTTTTTGGTTCGATGAGGAAAAGTTTATTAAGTGAACTATTATTTATCGTACAATATTTAGATATTGAAAGATGAGGATAAGAGTCAGTAATTAATGTCAATCAGTAAATATATTTATTAAAAATACTTCTAATTTTTTGAACAATCACTTGATTATAATTTAGCAAAGGAGATATTCAGCATTTGTCTTTGTGGATGCAAATTCTATATGTCAAGGAAACCTGACCACATTCATGAGAAGTCGAGCTCATTAATTTGAATTTGTGTCCACATCTTGACCATCAATATTCAATTAGTTCCAGGGACTTAGTCTCAACTGAAGAAAAAAATTATCTAAATTACTACTAGAAATTTACTTGTTTTAAAATTCACTGAAAGAGCCATACCTCTGCCTATTGCATTTACCATTACCTATTTAATTTTTTGAAGCATTTTTTCCCCCCGGTAAAAAGCCTAAAAGCAGCATGTGCGAGCTTGTGTTACATGCTTTCATATTGGATTCCATGATTCTCCAGAATGGTTCAAAAATCATTTCCTTCCTAATGAGTACTTCTGTATACTACTTGTTATGGGCCTTTCATGTCTCCTTTGATGGAAGATGGGCGAGAGAGCACAAAAATTTTCCTCTTAAAGTTCCTCTCTTTCCTTATTCAAAGCTTTATAATGATGTGGGATTATGCTTAATTGATATTATCAAATGAAGAGAAAGGCTTCTCCATGTTCAAGTTTGGTTTTGGAGTATTATGAATTTGAAACTATCTGTTGAAGTACAACTCTCGTGCATCGTCTCGGCTTGGAAGCATTGTTGTGCCCATGTGCAACTATTTTGAGGGAATGCATTTTTTGAAGATAAGCCAATATGGGGGGAGAGGTGGATTTGTAATCGAATATCTTGTAGCTTCATTCTTATGGCAATTGATTTTGAAATGTAACCAAATCTAAGTACTCTCTTGAATCCATCTGCCTTTGGTGTTTGTCTATTTTCATAGGTTAGTTTGGTGGAAAAAAAAGGCTCATTCTGAGATGGGATCATAACCATCTCTTCTTGTAACCTAATAAAGTAAAAAGATTCTTCAAGATAAGGGGATTCTCCCCCCCCCCTCCCTCTAAAAGGACTTTTCTTGTCCAAAGACTCAATTTTCATTCAAAGCGTCCCATGACGTGATGATCTTTCTCTTAATATGATTATAGAGGACGATTTATCTATTCTGTACTAATCAAAGCCTAAGTGTGATCAACGTCCTCACATTGATTAAGAAAACTTTGAAAATAATTATTATGATATATTAAACATAGTGTGCTATACAAAGAGTAGTTGATCGTGGGTCCTTTTCTTTATGCAAATTGCAATAATTTTCCTACTCTGTCTCTCCCTGCCTCGTGTGAGACCATAACCTTCACCAAGTACTGGACACCTCGGCAAGATATTCTGCATCCAGGAAAAAATTGCAAAAACCAAATTTCATAATGTGGGCACAACCATTAGTACAAATAGATTAACACAGCTTGAAGGTATAATGATTTTGTCCTCTTTCGGATCGATGATGGATCAAACATGTGTGAATCAGAAGCATCTTCTCGACTCTTTTTAACTATTAGTACCTTGGAAGAGACAGCACTGCCAGAAACTTCACCAAAATGATCTGAGCAAAGTGTATACATTAAGGACAAAGAAGAAGAACATGATCTGTCTTTGGATATTTTCCTCCCCCATTTTATGTACTTCTTTGTATATTTTGAGGCACGCCACTTTTTTATTTTCTATGTGTATAATGATGTGTGGACGGACAAACAAGGGTCAACCAGTAGAGCTACAAATGTTTCTCATGTGCCAGGGAATTAAAGCAGAAAACAATTTGTTACTCGAAATTTTGACTAATCCTAAACTATTAGTGAAGATCTGAACATAATCTCACTTTCAATTATCGTTAATTTGTATTGAGCCTATGATAACTTTGTCAATTATAGCTGAGTCTTGCATGTGCTTTCATCAATTATCTAATTGGAAAACCAAGATTTTCATTTACTTCTAGGGAGGCCAAACAATAAGCATCTTTTTGCATCAAACTTAGTAGTAATACAAGAAGAAAATCTGGGGGGAATAAAAGAAACATAATCTTTTCACAGCCATGGCTGTAGTTGTTCCATGTGCAAGATCAAATATATTCAAGAGTTCTTGAGAAGGCAAACAAGAGGCATCTTTTTGCACAAAGTTTTTAGTAAGATAAGAACAAACTCTGGGCATAATCAGAACCTAACTAAATCTCTCATCCACTGTTACAGATAGGGCACATGAACTTGCCCAATAAAATAAAATAAAATTTTTAAAAGAAACATACTATAATTCTTTTGAAAGAAATGGTTTACAGCCAATAAAGTGTGGCCCAGAGACTAAAAAAAGAGCATCAGCAGCTTCTTCAAATGATAATAATAATAATAATAATAATACCAGTCAATGTGGATGCAAAGGTTTAATTTACGTCATATCTTTTTTTCTTTTTTTTTATTATCCAAATTGAGTTTGAAAAGTAATTTCAGTCCCTCATAACTACTCATATTAATTGTGAGTTATGCACTAATTAATTACAAAATTCTCACTGAATCTATACATTAATGCACACGAAGGATTCAAATTCGGTCAGAGCATTCATAGTAAACATTAATCAAATTCAAATGAATAGTATAAAGTTGGTTGATCATGTTTGATACAGTTTGTGCTATGCCTACTGAATTGAGTGCACCTAAAATTTAATGTTAGATTAGGAGGGAAGCAGAGTAGATTACATAGTCATAGACCAACAGAGGGCAGTCCAATCTAAAGCCATTAACCCAGAAAGGGCTTGGGCTTTTTTTTTTTTTTTTTGGTAGGATTTTGAGATGATGCAGGACACTACGTCATGCTTACAGAAGTTATTTTGGTGCAAAAGGGTCTTTAATGTGCTTGCAAAAGTTGTTCAGGGCCCAGAATTGGCACAGCGTTTCTCGTGGAACAATTAAAGAAATGGGTCAATAACTATTTTCTGTCCACTGAGAAATGCTTCCATAGATTACTTCTTCAAGGCTCTACCAAACCATTGTCTCAGTCTGCAAAGGTGATTGATTGCATCTGCTGATTCATGTAGCAACCTTAGATTCTGAGCTTTGGATCAAAGTTCTTTGAAATGTCAAACTATGGTACTTAATGTGTTTTAATGCAGGATTAGGATCACAATTAGATTCTAATACGAGTTTCGGCCAACATAACATCAACCGATACATTTTTTTTTTAATGAATAAGTATTTAGTCATTGCATTTATCTTCATCCAAAATACAATATTCTGAAGCTGGCCCTCCTCTATCACACCAGACTTCAAGAGGGAGCAGACCAGACATCAATCGATACATTTAACTCATGGTAGATCTAATTTTGTGGGTTTCAATAAATACACTAAAAAAGCTTAAGAATTTGAGTCGGAGTCCAAATTACACATAGTTGATAAAACATTTGTTTCACAGCCTAACTGTAGCTTTGGATGCTCAAAAGAACTAGTGGTCAAAGATGGATGCTCAAAAGAACTAGTGGTCAAAGATAAACATTACTTTGCTCAGCAGCAAGTACTTTTTTTTTCCTGGAAACAAATTTATAAAATGCAGGCTGCAGCGAAAATCCACAGATTTGCAGGCTTCGGTCACGACTTTCCTCTTTCAATCAATTCCCAGTGACATTAAATTTGATGTACCATATAGTTTCGATTCCCATGTACATCCAGCAGTGGCAAATGCATTAACATTGTAGATTGGTTGTATAGTGAATATATATGTATATAAGGAACATTGATATGAAATGGTTCTGGGAAAAGATTAATGATCTTTGTCACAAAAAATCTCAGGTGATTTCACCCCAATTTTATCTACAATGTCGTTCAAAACACTTTGCCCTGTATTCTAGTGTAAAGAATACTTCACAAGAAGTATATTTGGATTTAAAGGTAATTGAAGTCATCAAAGTTTATTGAGCATGATGTTGTTACCCCATCTTAGATAGTGACTGTAGCTCTATTGTCATAAAAAAAAATTACATAAGACAAATAGAAAGATGCTCATGTACAAGTCATTTTCTAAGTTATAAAATACAAAAGATTTGGCAGGCATATATATATCAACCTTTGTATCAGTATAAAGCAAATATTGCTCAAAACCTGGGCAGGCAAAAAGCTTGAATGTTTTTATGCCATTTTTCTTTTTCTTTTTTTCGTTTTCTCATGCATGCCTGATAACAACTTTTCACAGTAGACAAAGCAATAAGCTATGTCTGAACGATGGCGACTTTTGATAAAGAATGCTTGAAACATCTGCCAAATGTGACTATGGAGAACAGATGAACATAAAAGGCAAGAAATCACGCAACAACAAGTCATCATCATCTATAAGAAGAAATACTTTAGAAGCAATGTTTTGGATTTGAAAAGGCAGAACTTAAAGCTACAAAATTTTGTTCTACCATCCAAATTGCAATGAAAATGGGCATTTTCATGATTTCTTTCCAATCATTTCATGGATCTTATAATTCATGGACGGACGCAAAATTCATCTTTTGAAACGAGAAATTTAAGAAGGGTCTGTGCTTGGATGAACTTTCCAAATTTAGATCAGCTTTCATTTCCAAGCAATTAAACGAAATGATAGCAACAGAAGCCAGAGTTAGCAAGATGATAAGATAGGGAATTATGTAAAAGGAAAGTAATTTGACCAAATAGGTGGAAAATCAAAGTTTGGAGGACAAAAAAGGAAAGAAAAAGTTAGCCTTATCTCCAGTTTCTATAACACATGTTGTATAAAAATCAATACCCACTGTTCTGCAAACTGAGAAATTAAAATTATTCCACCATATATATGAAAAGAAAATATTGTTCTCTCTTTTTTGTTTTGTTTTCCTCCTTTTTTTTATACTCCTAGGATAAACTTTTGTGAATGAATTATTATGAATGAATCAAATACTCATTTAATGCAACGATGAGGAGATCAAAATTATTTTTGTTTTCCTCTATATTTATACTCTCAGTAATAAACTTTTACATATGAATTATTATTATGAATTAAGTACTTGATACTTTATCAAAAGAAATAATAAGGAGATCACAATTATATCTACCTGCAACATGATATATTGCAAATTAATTTGAAGTTCTTTTTTTATGGGTAAGTTTCTAGTAGTAAGCTAAACAGCATCGTCTTGTTTTTCTTTTATTATTATAGAAGGTTTGAAGAATGAGAGAGTTTATGGTCGTGTTCTTTGCAAACATTTGAGGAGTCTTAGCCCACTAGACCAATTACACCAACCACTTTTCGCATGAATCCATTGTTATATCCATTTTTTCCCCTTTGTCAGGATTATAATATATAGAAATGTGAAGTACACTGGACAAGAACTTTCAAACTCAGCTTTTGAAAGGTCATTTGTCCAGCACATTCATAATTTTACCTAATCAAGTAGTAATTCTTTTACATTTATAATAAAAAGAAGAAGAAGAAGAAGAAGCAATTCTTTTAAGTATATAACTTCAAAATATTGTTGTCAGCTTTTTCTTTTTTCTTTTTTTAAAATTTATTTTTGAAAATAATGATGATGACCGAAAGGAAATGGGACATGGAAAAAGAAAATATTTTGACCAAATTATAATTTGAAAAGTTAGTTGTTCTTACAAAATCATATTATGATACCCACTAATACAAAGTACCCCAGAACTTCCACGTGATGTGTGACTTCAAAACAATTGGGAGAAATCTGCTTCAGCAACAACGTAATGCTGCAAACCACCAGCTATTGTAATTAACTGATGATTGGCAAAATGTTCAACTATTGTTGGAATAATTGCATTTAATTATCGTTTTAGCTTTTCATAAGTAGCAGAAAATGATTACTGAAGATAAGTTAATTTTTTGAAAAGTTTACTAATTAGATTTATAAATTTTTTAAAAAATGTGGTATAACTCATTTGTCCCCCTTTGTTTTATAACATTTCCTTAAAGATTTGTATATGTTTATTACCACTTCTTCTTCTTCTTCTTCTTTTTCAATACTCTACCTTTTTCAATGTTAATGGATGATGGCCAACTTGAAAGATACAACTCCATTTAGTACCACCAAACCCCTCCTAAAAAAGAAATGAAGAAAGAAAGAAAAGCCACTTCATGAGAATAACACTAGAGAAAAACATGGATATTTCTCGTGTGTTATGAATTGTGATGCTTTTCATTGTATCTTTGCAAATTGACAATGGAGTGTGGAATCTTGATGCAAAACCTCTCTTACTCAAAACAATTATAGATTTTTTTTTTTTAAAAAAAAAGGAAAACTGATTGAGGTGCTTTAAAGAAGAAGAGCATAAAGAAAAATAAAAAATGTAGAAAGAGGGAAAACAACAATCTCTTTTTTTTCTTTGTTAAAAAAATTAGTTGTTTCATAGTATTACAATACACCTTCACTATGAGCCTATGTGATAGTTCAATTAAATGCTTGGAATTAATTACTAGTTAAGTATTCAATTAATTAAATGTTTAACTAATTCAATACATTTGACGATGATCTTAGTTATCTCTTAATTATTTTAATCTTAACTTAAATATTGTTTAGTTATGATCAAGACAAATATATGATTGATCAATCCAAGTTACCAATATTAAGTCAATGGTTTGTGCAATTGCATTTTAAAGTTATTTTTAAGGTTCATTGTACACACAATCTGCAAATATGTAAGCACGAAACCCTTTGGCACTTTAGGGTGTATTAGAATTAGAATTTCAAAGCATTTTTTATTTTGTTTTTGAAATGATTCGTGCTTAGTTAAGAATTTTTATTATTCAGAATTTAAAGGAATTGTTTTTTGAGTTAGGTTTTGAAAGTTTGAGAATATATTTTTTAGGTTTCATATTATTGATAATAGTATAAAATATAATGAATAATTTATTTGATATTTTTTAAAATTTTTTTTTATAAAAATAAAAATATTTATGTAAACATGTATGACTCATTTATGAAATTAAAAAAAAATAAAAAATTTGATATGAAAGAAATTTTAGAAGTAACAAATTGTTTTGAAAAACGTTTTTATGAAGAATGATGAATTTGAGAAAATTTATTTAGCAAAATAGAGTAAATTTTCTTGGTTAATGATGATTGTGACATTGATAGTAAATAAAATTATAATTTAGTCTACTTGAAGGGAAACGACAGTGAATAATTGAAGGATTGGTTAGATAGCACTTCTGAGAAATGATTAGTGACATATTTCCGTGCAAAATTTGATGAATTCGAAAACTACACTTAGAAGCTGCCAAAATTTTTAATAGGAAGAGATCAAAACACACCATGGCTTAGGTGAATCGGTGATGCATTGCATTTTTTAGCTATCCTTCCTTTAAAATTAAATTACTTCCTTTCACTTTGTCCCTCGCAGCTTCTTGTCCGTCAATATTTGGCTGTACATAATTTAATATTTACTTCTGATTTAATATAAAAATTAATAAATAATTTTAATTTTAAAGTTTTTTTAAAATTTTTTTTCTTATTATTAATATAGTTAATTATGATACAATATGACTTAATAGCACGTAAAATCTTTAATATAAAAACTTTTAGTGTAACTTTTTTTAAAAAATAAATATTTAATGTCAGTACAATTAAAAAATCTAAATTTATAAGTTCAATTTTGAAAAAAAGAAATAAGTATAAGAGGTCATACATTTTTTTATTAGTAGGCAAGTTTGAAAGTGCTACTAAAGACAAATTTGTCATTGAATTTTGTAACGAGAATAATAATATATTAGTTTGAAAAATTGAAAACTATTAACAAAATAAATGCTCATATGCATTCACTAATATGATGAGCGTATCAGTCACTCAATCACATGTCTTGTGAATATTTGTAGGTAATGGTGCTTTCATCATCATATCCAATTATCCACATAATTATGTGTGAGTTCAATTATTTTTCTTCTTGTGAGTTTGTGGACATGTAGTTCTCTCTACTATCATTTCTTTTTTATTTTTTATTTTTTTACTGTTATTCCATTTCAATCAAGCTTATATAAAAATCAATTAATATGGTAGTTTAGTAAAGTAATAATAGAATAAAGGCTATCTTCAACAAAAATAATAGTAAATAAATAATAAAGGTAAGTGGAAAGAAATACCGTATTATAATTTTCTAGAATGAGAAATGATTTCATCCAAGAGAATCTTTAAAAACAACAATTTAAAGAAGCAACCCAAAGGCCACATGGAGTAGGATATGTTACCAAATATGAGGAATCTAAATACTAATAAATATTTTCCATACATTGGATGAAAATATGTGAATTGACAATAATTTTACCAAAATAAGTTCATTTTTAACATTTGATTCCAAATAATTTCGTTTATTTTTAACCTTTTGAAAAAAACATCTAAACAAGTTTTATATTATTAACGTGTTTGGTAAAAGCATGCACCCTAAAGACATGTTTGGCAATCATGTCTTTAGCAATAGACATGATTGCGAAATACGTCAATTGGAAGACAATCAAAATCACTGTCTTCTTATATTTTTTTGAAATAGTGAGTAAATTTTTTTTTAAAAAGTCTTAAGATTTTTTTTGAAATAGTGATTAAATTTCTAAAAAAAAAAGTTAGCTACCTAAAATCAAATAAAATTTTTGCCACATTAGTTTTACACTAATATAAAAAAAATTTACACTTAATTTTTACACTAATATTAAAAATATTATTTTTACACTAATAATAGTAAAAATGTTCTTCTATTTTTTAAAATTTTTTTAAATTTACCTTTATTTAATGAAATAGCTAGTCAATTTGTCTAATAAAAAAGTTAGACACCTAAAATTAATGTGATAAAAATTTTATTTGTTTTTAGGTGACTAACTTTTTTTTAAAGAAATTTACTCACTATTTCATTAAAAAAAAAAGCTACTTTTTTTTAGACGGGATATACAACCGACTTAGTTTTTTTTTATAAAAATCTACTTACTATTTCATTATAAAAAAGAAAAGATTAAAAAAAAAACTTAGACGTTATTCATACTCACGCCTAAGTTTTTCTTACTCGCTATTTAAAAAAAAAAAGGCTTAAAGACTTTTATTTTTAAGAAGATATCATTGTGAATCAGGTGTTCTAATGAATCGTGATTTACAATCACATCTATTGCTAAAGACATAATTGTCAAACACGTTTTTACCAAACACGTTATAATATAAAAATTATTTAGACGTTTTTTTCAAATATGTTTTAGATTATTTTGATACTATATAGTAAATCAAATTATTTTGGATCAAAATATTAAAAATGAATTTATTTTGGTTAAATTCACTTAATTGAACATGTAATTATTCATTTATTAATGGGCATTTTCACTAACAGGTTATGATTAATCTTATGATCCTTGTGAGTTCGATGTACCAAGGGCCTGCAGGAGTGGGGGTTAAATCCTAGACATGTTTATCCCACCAAAATTAATTGCGCCAATAAAGTGCAAGGTAACAAAAGTGCATTGAATTGGTAAACATTCCTTTATTTTCCTTTCTTTATTTTTTCTTCTTCTTTTTGTCTGAAATTTTGCTATACAAAAATCACTTTAAACCTCGATTGATTTAGAGTCTGGTCGAGTTAGACCCCTGCAAGGAGAAGTTCTCACAATAGAGAAGAAATAAAAAAATAAAAAAATAATTGCTTCCACTCTTTGAAAAGATATACAGTTGAACTCCTCGTACTTAGCTCATTGTTTGTAAACAAATCATAGATGTCCAAAAATTGTTTGACAGAGGTATTGTTGGTTTGCCAGACAAAGAAAAAAACATATAGGGAGAGAACCCAAAAAAGAAAAGAAAAGAATCATACACGTAGAAAACAGTAATAAAAACAACAAAAAAAAAAAAAACTGATGCTAAAAAATTAAAGATTTTGCCATTGTCACGGGTTTTTTGTCTTTGGGCAAGAGGTACAACTCCAAAGTTTAGCATCATTCATGTCTGAATATAACAAATAATGCAATTTGAAGTTGGAAGCTGAAAAAAAGAAGAACAGTGAAGTGGATCACATAAAGTTTCACAGACCTTCCAATTTCCAAAGCTTATATATATATAAAAACAAACAAATATGTGTATATCCCCCACACGATTGATCAATATCGCCCCCCATACTAAACGCGTTATTAGAATCCCCAGTTGAATAATATGTTTAGCCAACCATCTCCCGCCACTTGTAATTTTACGCGGCATTTCCTACTTTACCTGTCGTGGTAGCAGTGGACTGCTAAGACACTATAGAGGGCAGCATTTATGAGAAAATAAAAAATTCAATCAGCTCATTTCAATTACACATTTTGTATTTGTGCTATAACTAATAAAACTATTGAGATTGATAAAATGTAAATAAATTTCATAAATATCAATTATTAGTACTTAATGTATTATCAATAAATGTATTAAAAAAATGAATAACTCATCTAAAAATTGTAAATAAGAATAAAATTATAAAATTTTCTATTAAAATTATAAACTGAATAATTGGAATGAGATGCCTGAAAAAGAAATATTAATAATTGAAATGAGATGAAATGTATACTAATTAAATTTGTTGGTGTATTCTGATTAAACAAAATAATACATCTTTTCGTAATCTAATACTGTTAAATTTTTATTTTATAATGTTTTAAATTAAATATTTACTTTCTTATCATAAATACATATTTTTTTCATTTAAATTTCTATTAACAACATTCTTAATTTGATTTATATTTTAAAAACTGATAGTTCGGGTCAAATTAATATAAAACAATGATGTAATAACTTTCTTTGAGTCAAAAACTCGTATTAATTTTTCAGATTAAATCCAATATAAACATGGATGAAATGAGTAGTAAATTTTAAAATTGTTTATTTTAGGTAATGTTTTTTTTATTTAAGTAATTTATACATTACTAATAAAAATAAGCTTCACAACCAGAGAGTAATAACAATGGTGAGTTGGTGCATAGGGTTGATTAATGTTTCCTATTCATTATTTTGGATCAAACTGGACCAAACCCCTTCAGCGAAATGAGTATATATTACTACATATACCCGCTTGAATTGTTGGCAAGCAACTATTTTCTGAGTCATGAATTTACTCAGAACGCATTTTTATATAGTGATTACAGATTATTTTTTTTATCAATAAGGGGAAACAAATAAAATAACTTAGTTATAGTCAAACAAATTTCTTAATATTTGTACCAATTCAAATGAATATATTCAATTTTATTAGAAAAGAGTATATAGAAATTTTATGTTTAATAAGTAATAAATTAAGATATCATGACAATACATCAAAATCTATGATCTGAGCCCTAAATTCTATCTTTGGTTTTCTACTTTTCAAATGTTTTTAGAGCAAATAATCTCAAAACCACATCCCTAAGTGTGATGAAAATTACTCAATTCATTCCAAATAAGTGACGACATTTTCACAAATATTAAAAATTTTGAAAACTATAAAAATTGTAGTATTAACTTTCAAATCTATTCTTAATAAATATTATAAATTAATCTTTTATCATCTTTCCCTTTAAATTAATCACTATTATTATCTCCCAATTTAAATAAGAATAAAATTATACAATGTTAATCACTTGCGAAACAAAATAAAACTATTAAAAAAATATTTATTTTGAAATGAACTAGTATATTACAGTATTTATTAGGCCTTGTGCTTATTCTTGTAAGTACAGTGTATTATTGGACACAAAATTATTAAAAGAAAAAAAAAATGGAACAATCGTACATTTTGAGCTATGGATAACTAAAGATAAACGTCCAACTCCCAAGTGAAATGTAATATGATCCCTCTCTTTAACTTTTCTCCTTTTCCCCTTCTTTGGGTCCCATCTTCTAATCTCATGGAACCATTTAGTCCTTTTTTAGCACTCCCCCTTCCCAACTACTCCGTCTTATGCATTAAGGTATGATTAGAGTAGAGATCTTTTGACCCAATAGGTAACAAAAGGAGTTGATTTGAGAGTTTTTCACTCAGTGTAATATGGTGGGAGTTCGAATTCTGGATAATAATTTTTTTAAAATTTATAATTAATAGAGAATTTATGTTGGATTTAACATGCACTGTGCATCTCTAATTTAATTCTAGCACCATCCCTAATTTAATTCCTTCACGATGACCTTAAGCTGAAGCGATTTCTCCTTTTGAGAGTAATATGGCCTTAGGGGTTAGAGATTCACATATTGTGCTATATATAGTTATCCTTATCTATCTTTGTTGCTAAAATTTAAACAATAGCGAAGGTTACTTGCCTAACTCACTTAATGTTCCCAAAAAAAATGTTTCTGCGAGAACAGGGAAAGGAAGATTTTCAACACTACGAGTAATGTACATTTAGAAAGCAAAAGTTCTTAAAGATTCTATATAATCCTGAGTTCTGAACTTGCCAAAGTCACTGAAAAGCCCCATAAATAATAAAAAATAAAAAGTTACTGAAAAGAAAAATTTAAAATAAGATTGTGTTTCCTAAATTCCATTTTCCCACGTTAAAAAGCAAAGGAATATATGCAATTCAATGGCAAAAGGAAAAAAAAGAGGAAAAAAGAGCAAAGCAAAATTAACTCCAAACATTTTTTTTTTAAAAAAAATGTTATCATTCTTTAAGAGCCTCAAAACCCTATTCAAATCCCCCTCCCACAAACAACCCACAATCTTGTGACCCCTCTGCTTTCCTTCTTTACCTCAAAACTTACACTATAAAAATGAGACCAACCAAACCAACCCACCAACATTCTCACTCCTCTCCTACACTTCCACACTTAAAAAAAGAAAAACAAATACACATAAACAATGCTCAACCACACTATGCCTCCTCTCCTAATCTTCCTCATCTTCTTGTCGTTTGTTTCATCCTTCAATGTGAGTATATTTTTTTGGAGCTTTTGTTTTTGTGTTAATTCATGTTCCAAAGTTTCAATCCTGTTAATGTGAACTTTGTTTGAATCTATATAATTTGTGTATGTATAGAGATTTGGTCATTAATTTCTTTATAATAACTTGGAAATTTTGTTATGGATACTTCTGGGGCTAATGCAGGTGGGATTGGCTGTCAATGGGAAGGATGGTGGCCGGAAGTTGGCCGGAGATAACCCATTTACAGCGAAGGCTTCTGTGATAAGATACTGGAAGAAACAGATCTCCAATGATTTGCCCAAACCATGGTTTTTACTGAACAAAGCTTCACCATTGGACGCAGTGCATTTGGCAACTTTTTCCAGACTCGCCGAGGAGAAATCCTTGTCTACACAACTCCCAACCTTTTGCTCGAAGGCCAACCTCCTTTGCTTCCCCGATTTATCGCCGAGCCTCGAGAAACACGACAAGGATGTGAATTTTGTCTCCTATGACTTCCAGAACTTCACCAATTACGGTACGAGTCGAACCGGGGGATTCGACTCGTTCAAGAATTACTCCGACGGCCAAAATATTCCCATCGACACCTTCCGCCGCTACAGCCGTGACTCCGTTGGCCACGATGATAAGTTTTCCAATTATGGCCCTAATTCCAACGTGAACGACCAAAGGTTCAACACCTACGGCACCAGCGCCACCGGAGGCAAGGGCGACTTTACCAATTATAACATTGATGTGAATGTTCCTGGCCTCAAATTCACCTCGTATTCCGACGATGGTAATGGTCGGAAACAGGACTTCAAAAGCTACTCCACCAATGCCAATGCCGGAGATGAAAGTTTCACAAGCTATGGTAAAAATGGCAATGGAGCAGAGAATGAATTCTCCAGCTACGGGAACAGTTCAAACGTCGTCGGCTCAAATTTCAACAATTACGGCGAAACTGGAAACGGAGCCAACGACACGTTCTCCTCATATGGCTTCGATGGAAATGTCCCACAAAATAAGTTCAAAAATTACGGCGCTGGAGGCAATGCTGCTTCCGAAAATTTCAACAGCTATCGTGATCAATCCAATGTCGGGGACGATTCTTTTGAATCTTATTCGAAGGAATCCAATGCCGCCACCGTCAAGTTCTCAAACTATGGCCAGTCTTTTAATGAAGGCACTGATAAATTCACCGGATATGGGAAAAATGCGAGCAACCTGCAGGAGGTTGACTTCAAAACTTATGGAGTCAATAACACCTTCAAGGAGTACAGCAAAGAAGGCGTGAACTTCGCTAACTACGCCAATGAAAGCTCTGAAACCGCCATTGCTGCTCTGTCTCTTGCAGAGAAGTCCAGTGGCAAAAAGGTGAAAAACAGGTGGGTGGAGCCTGGTAAATTCTTCAGGGAGAAGATGTTGAAGGCAGGGACTGTGATGCCCATGCCAGACATTCGGGATAAAATGCCCAAAAGGTCATTTTTGCCCCGGGTAATTGTATCGAAATTACCATTTTCAACCAGCAAGCTTCAAGAACTGAAGAGAATCTTCCACGCCGATGATGATTCTCGCATGGCGGACA
Organism: Apocynum venetum; assembly: GCA_019593545.1. Taxonomy (NCBI): domain Eukaryota; kingdom Viridiplantae; phylum Streptophyta; class Magnoliopsida; order Gentianales; family Apocynaceae; genus Apocynum; species Apocynum venetum. The sequence continues at coordinate 22,495 of SRSM01000358.1, forward strand.
TGATGAAGAGTTCACTGAGCGAGTGCGAGAGAGCGCCGAGCCGTGGAGAGACCAAGCGGTGCGTCGGCTCGGCGGAGGACATGATTGACTTTGCAACCTCAGTACTGGGCCGAAACGTCGTCGTTAGGACCACGGAGAACACCGAAGGCTCGAACGGGAATATCATGATCGGATCAGTCAAAGGAATCAACGGTGGAAAACTCACTAGATCAGTGTCTTGTCACCAAAGCCTGTTCCCGTACTTACTCTATTACTGCCATTCGGTTCCCGAAGTTCGGGTTTACGAAGCGGATTTACTTGACCCGAATACCAAAGCCAAAATAAACCACGGTGTTGCCATCTGTCACATAGACACGTCATCATGGAGCCCGACCCATGGAGCTTTCATAGCACTCGGTTCGGAACCCGGGAAAATTGAGGTGTGCCATTGGATCTTTGAGAATGATATGACTTGGACCGTCGCTGATCGAATTTGATTGGATCAGAGAGTAAATCATAAGGTGGCCTTAGACCAGGTGTGTTGGACAATGCTAACCCCGGGTTTGGCCTTGTGTTCATTATTATTAAATTTTAAATCATTTTATATTTTATTATTGGAAATTATCGTCACGTTGAAAAAAACAAAATTCAACAGTTGTTAATTAAGTGAAACTTTATATTTATAGTGATAATAATTTTGTTTCATCTTATCTTGAGTTTGTATTGCTCCTTTTTATAGCTTATACTTTTTTCTTTCTATTTTTCCTTTCATAAAAATAGGGCAAATACTTTGTGAAGTCTTATCCTATTTAAGGCGAGGAAGTACTTCATAGGGAACGATCTTCACCCTAGCTACTATTTTCAGCTTACGATATAAGTTATTTAAAGTCTCAATCTTTTATGATATTCTTTTTAAGCTTAAAAGCTCTATGTAATATTATTTATCTTCAAAGAGAGTTAAAATTTATAGTCATAAATAATATATATAAAAAATTAAATTTAAAAGTACTTTAGATATAAGACAATCATTTTTTAGTACTTCAAATGTTAAGATTTTAAAATGAAAGTAGTATGAAATTATCCAAATGTAAATGCGTGTTTTGTAGGTCCGAAAGAAAAAAAAAACATATTGCATGATAATATAATCATTTTTGTATATTAAAAATTTTAATTTTAAAATTATGCAAATCAGATAATCTATTGAAGAGGAGGAAGGATGGAATTAGTGGGTATGCATATGGGGTCATCTGGAATTTTAGGTGACAAAGTTTTTTTTTTTTTTTTTTTTTGGGGTAGAAAATTTTAGGTGAAGGGGAGTTGAGTCATACTTTTGTGTGCTTAGTAAGTGGACTGTGGACTGTGGAGAATGGAGAGTGAGTAAGTCAATGAAAAACAGTTGAGGAGTGAAAATATTTATTATATTGGAGATAAGGAGGAGAAAAAAATAAAAAGAGGGGGACAGTCCCACACTAGAGAGAACGGACGATAAAATTCACGTGTATAGAGAAAGCTTTGTGGTAACAATTCGGTGGTCTACTGGGCTAAGGACCACCAATAGTATTCTGATATAAATCAAAAGGATAGGCTCTGTGCCAGCTGTTATTCCTCACCCTTTCTTCGTTTTATTCCCTTTATTTTATTTTTATTTTTTTTCTAAGCAAGCCTCTAAAATCTCATACTTAAGTAAAAATATATTTTATTTTTATGGAGGCAACATCTAATACACTTTAGACAGATCAATTTTTATGTTTTCCCACACCTTGGTACTTTGGAGGCCCTATCACTTTAAAGATGAATTTTTTTTTTATAACCCGGTTGAGTAATGAGAAAAATAATTTCTTATATTATTCATGTCAGGAAGACTTTTGTAATTAATTGTGCTAATTGTTATATGTCCGGAAAACTGAAACTTCTTTCTTTTCTTCAGATTTGGAGCTCCAAGATTATTTTGGGAGAAGTTAATAGGATTAAGGGGAAATAAAAGTAGTAAGTATATTTATTAGTATACTAGTAGTAATTTAACTATGCTAGTAGAATGAATAATGTTATGAAACACCACTAATGGTCTAATGCATCAAAAAATATACTGTATTTTGTATTATGCTTCTTTCATTTTTGAACACTTATTACTTCAAGTCTTTTAGAACGATAAAATTTCCCAATATTTTCTAAGAAGTAATATTTTTTGCTCTCTTCGTCCTAATTTGATTGACTTGTTTTTATTTTTTGTTTGTTCCAAATTATAAGTAAATTTTCTTATTAAAGTACGATGTATTTTTTAATTAATCAAAATATTCGTATTTAAAGTGAGATTGTTTATATATAAAACATGCATTAAATTCATTTTACAAGAATAAATGTGAAGGGCATTATATGAATATTTTATAACAAATATACATTTTCAATCACATTAATGATGTTTTCTTAATTAGTGTAAAATTAATCAATTCTATCAAATTAGAACATCAATGATATGTTTTTTTTGCATTATATCTTACTCTTGTATTTAAATTTTACACATTATTCTTATTGTTTTCAAGACACAATCATCTAATCGTAAGAAGTCTTCTTAAGATCTAATTGTTTTCATTAGGGTGTGAATATTTATTATATTATTATTATTATTTAGAAGAGAAAGGAGGAGAAGAAGACAAGGAGTAAGGAAGAAATAAAAAGAAAAAGGATTGACTATTTGATTATCAAATCTCGAGCAACAACACTCAATTTTCAGCCTCGTGTTTGAATCTTTCATATCCTCAATAGTGCTTGTTTGATATTCATTTGGTAATTGACCCTTACTCGCATTAATAACACAAGAACTAGTATTTACTTAATTAATGATCTTCAAAAATCGAATTGAAATTTTAAAAATGGTTTATTATTTCAAATTTTTTTTTGTTTATTCGGTTCGGTTAATCAAAATTTTTAAAATTATAGTTCGGTTTTTTATTTGAATTTTAAAAACTTTGGTAAAATTTAAAAAATGATTTTATGTTTTTTTTAAAATTAATTAATATTTAACCAAATTTATTTACTTCAAAAATTAATTAATTCTTTGTATTTTCTTATTTTAAATATTTTTTTATTTATAAGATGATGACTAGATATTTTAAAAGAAATTCATTCATCATCTTTTGATATATTATGAATCATTTTTAATATTCTTCTCGTTGAAAATGTGTAGAGAATATGATAATATGATTTAATTATTTAGAAAATAAATTTTATTTTTTTTAATATTGTTTGAGTCTATGCGTGTATTTGACATCATCATTTCAATTCATCATATTTCTTTAAGCTCATTGACTTTTAAAAAAAATTAAAATTTTGGTCTAAATTCAAATCGAAATTGAAAAATCGAACTATAGTATAGATAATATGATTTTGTTCGATTTATCTAGGTAAAAAATTAAAATTTGAAAAGAACAAACACTTCATTGCTTCTTTCCAAATCAGTCACTCTCATTTTCTCTACACTTAAATAATGAAAAAATTAGGAAATACTCATTCCATTCTTTTTTATAAGATGTTACGAGCGTTTTCACATAGACAAAAGAATTATTTACTTCATATTGTACCCTTATTTATTGCACTTTAAGCAAAAAATATTTATTTATTCTCTTTCTTTCCAATAGTATTTATTATACTTAGAACAAAGAGAAAATAAGTATGAATAAAATAAGCAATAATAGACAAAATAACTATTATAAAAAGTAACAAAACGTTTTATATTTGAATACAAATAAATTTGCCTGTTGTATTTTATAAAAAGAAATTGAAGAAATACATTTATTGTGTAAGAAAACAAAACTTCTAAGATACCTTTAAAAGACTACAAGTTTTTCTTGGGAAATTTTCAATATTATATAATTTTACAAGGGGAAACCGAAAGAGTGAATATCCCCAACTAGCAACCACAGTGATGGTTGTGCCAATAACATTGCGAACTGAGGAGGGCCAAACCAATAATGTTGCTAACCGGGGAAGGTTTCTAGCCGTTGCTGCTTGGATTATTATCCATACTGTTTGATAATTTAAACTAATTATTTTAATGCAGCATCTAATTTTATCTGGTAAAGGGTCAATTCTTTCAACAGCAGATCTTGAAATTATGCATTCAATCAAACAATAATACTTCCCTTCAATAGCAATCGTCACACGTTCTTCTATTATGTCACCTCTTTTAATGCAAGGACAGTAGTTAGAAAGGCACCAAAGATTTGATGATCTCTTTTTAGGGATGTCTTTGACGTAATCTGTTGAAAAAAAAAAAGAAAGTCATGGAACAGTACCTATGGTGGCCACAGCAAAGATTACTCCAATTATAGATATTTGAAAATGCCAAAAACTGTTTATTTTAATAGTAGTTGAAAAGACCCTTCTTCTTTTTTTTCTTCATATCCTATCCGTTTTAGAGAAACAAAAAAGAAAAGAAAAATATTAGAAACTTGAAATTTTTTGCTTTCATTTTCATAGGACATGCTGGTCCAAAGAATCTTTATTTTACCTAAAATTCGTTCAGAAAATACTAACATTAACCACATTTCATTCTCAATTGTTTTTTACTCGAAGAAAGGTTTGTATTTTGTACCTCTTATCTAATACTATGTTGTACTCCATTCACCTAATATTTACAGACATAATTATACCATGTTTAAAAATATTTCCTTTAAAATTTTACTTCAAAATCCGTTCATAAATTCCCTACCATCCAACCATACAATAATTTATGACTACGTTTTTTATTGTTCCCACTTGCCTATGAAGTAGGGCAAGCCAATGGCAGGAGAAAATTAATAATTTTCCTTTCCCTTAGGTGCTTAGGAAGGGAGGAGATGTAGAAGAAGGATAAAGAGGGAAAGAAAATATGTGATACCCATCCCACATTAAAAGTATATACATATATAATATTGTTTTCGTTCCAAATTGAATTTTTACTTTGGACTCTTAGTATAAAATTAAAAATTAATATTTGACTTTAATAAAGTTATAACAATATTCATAATTAGTGGTGAAACCATATGTGTTTGTGAGATGTAAATCACTTAAATTAAATTTAAAAAGATATTAATTGAACTTTATATAAAATTTATATTTATTTTTTGAAAATAGATATTCATTTTTTGGACAAACTAAAATAAAAACATTAACATTCAATTTATAATATATAAAAATAAATTAAATACTTATTATTAATTTCGACTATCTATTTTAAAAGATAATAAAGACAGTTGTCAAACAATTGAACCCGAGTTCTCTCGTGCATAGTAGCTCATGGCATGGGTCTAAAGATATGGAGCATGACAAAAGGTTAAATCAAACTTTTATGATCGAGAAAATCATACAACTCCCTTGCACTGATGAGGAGGCAATCTACATTTTTTTTTTATTTTTTATCTTTGCTAGGAACAGAAATTGAGGTGAACTTGGCTCCAATGATTCACCATCGCAATGGAAAAGAAATTGACAATGTTCAGTCATGAGGAAATAGTAAGTACTTAAAATAGGGATGCTGTCAATTCCGGAAGAAAACAAACCATTCCCTGGTTTAGAGAATATGATTTGACGGCTTGACGCTACTCATTTGCCGTCTCCAATCAATTTTCAACATTGCATATTATTTGATACGTACTAGAGACATTTCCATGATATTATTATTATTTTTGAAGAAATTTTTGGATACAAAATAAGATCATATATAGACTTTATGATAAAAATTTAATTACAATGATATAAATTGTTGTTGTGCCACTATTTTTCTAATGTGATTAATTTAACATTATAAAATTTGAATAAGTCTAGTTCAAGATAGAATTTCTCATATTTTAACCACTTGTTTTTCTTTTCTATTTCATTTACTTTATGCACATTAAAGGATTCTTTATGTTTTAATTTGCACGATATAAGTGAACAATTTTTAAAAATTCCTATGATAACTAGGATAGCTATCATTAGAGAATGAGTTAATGAAACCAAACTCAACAATTAGATTGAACTTGAAAAATCTTACCACCAAAAGACATGTAAAGACAACTGCGATTCACACATAACAATGAACACTTAGTTCTCCCCTAACTTGGTCTCAGAAGAAACGTTTTAGATTATAAATAGTAGGGAAAATGGCAAATTTAGTCAATTATTTTTGAACTTTTGATCAAATTGATCTTTTAATATTTATAATCAACATTTTTAGTATATTATATTTACACTTTGGTCAAATTGGTCTCTTATATTTTTAATCTATTGTATTTACATTTTTGACTAAATTGATCCCTTATAATTTTTGAATTAATTTCATTAAGCTTGTTAAACTTGTAATGGAAAACAATCTCTCTCCTCAAATTTTCAATTGTCTTAATATGTCTGCTTCATTTTTTTTCAATAATTTTAGTTAAGTATCCTAGTTAAAATATATTTTTTCTTTTCTCGATCGTTTTTAATTTTCTAATGCGTTTAATCAAATTTTTTTTCTTCACATGTTCAAGCAAATAAAAAAATTAATAGAATTTTATCTCTTTTAATAATATTTTATTTAATTTATTAGAATTAATTAAAAAATAAAAGGTTAATTGATAAAAAAATGATAAATTGTAATGAAATAATTGAAAATATGAAACAGATATATTGAAACAATTGAAAAATTAAAAGGGAAGATTATTTTTCATTAGAAGTTTAAGGAGGTCAATTAAATTAATTCAAAAATTATAAGGGATCAATTTGATCAGAAGTGAAAATATAATTGACTAAAAATGTTGATAAAAAATATGAGATATCAATTTGGTAAAAAGTACAAATATAATGAACTAAAAATATCGATTAAAAATTAATTTGACAAAAAAGTGTAAATATAATGAATAAAATCTCACAATTATCCTAAATTGTATCAACATCTAACTTGGTGGAAAAACATTGGGCCATTAAAATGAAAACATAAAGGAGCCCATCATTCTGCTTAGCTCCAGATCCAAAAATATTGGAGTAGGTTGGGCGTTCAACTATAAGTTATCAATTGAACTGAGCAGGCTTCTACAGACCAAAATTCCAACAAGTTGGGGAGTAACTATTCGGCCTTTTCTCTCTCTCTCTCTCTCTCTCTCTCTCTCTCTCTCTCCAACTTTTCCCTATTTAACTATTTGGTCTTCTTGTGCTTGTTTATATCATCTTCCCAAAGAATTGGAGATTCAGTTTCGTTCCAAATTCAAATCATTGCTGGGGTTGTGCTCATGATGCGAATCCAGATCTTGTCAGTGCCATCAACCGCTCTTCCACTCTTGAAGTAGCGATGCCCATTCTCGCAGAAAACGCCTGCAAATCAAGCAAGTATCGTATCAGCATTCAAGTTCAATATATAACTTCCCGATCACAACTTATAAGTCACCATAGACCTTTTCCCTTATCTCTAATTACTATCGGTTTTTAAAGACTTTATCATTTATTTCTAACATTTTCTTATCTCCTCTTCTTTTTTTCCCAAGTCTTTCTTTGATCTTCTCATCGCTCATATTCTTTTTTTATTACTTACACAAAATTGAATATGTACATTTTTATTTTGAAATATTCAAAATTAAATTTCTAATATTATAAAAAATATATTTTTAAATTTAAAATTATATTAATAACATTTTTAATTTAAGGATTTACACATCATTGACTAATGATCTCTATCAACCACCTAGTTAATAACACGGATAATGAATTAATTTACTTATAATGTCAAAAATTATTTTTAATTTTTAAACTAAATAAAAATGTGTCTAGAATAAGAATAAATAAGGATATATTAAAATTTACTCCCTTAGAGCATCTCCAATAGAAGTTGCAAATGGAGAAAAGTAATTTTCATAAAAGATGTGTACTACTGGAGAATGTTGAATTGCTTCACTTGGCATTTTAGAGTTGTTTGGATGAGCAATTCTCATTTGCAACTCCAATGATCCTCACAAGTCTTTTAAAATATATATGAAGTCAAAAGGTATAATTTTATTTAGTTTTGTATTAAAAATGTTAATAAAATAGAGATATAATGTAATATGTATAATTCTAGTTATTATAATTTATATAGTTGTATGATTGGAGTGTAAAATTATAAAATGAGTTATAAAATGTACTTGAAAAATGCATGGATAAAGATGTCTCAGATATATTTTATGTGTGAAAAAGAGAGGTGGAATGAGTACGTTGTGCTGCTTGAAGGTAAGAGTTTGGATATGATAAGGAGAATGTTTTATCCGTACCACGGAATATTAATTACGAAAGTTCTATCTTATTTGCTTCCATTTTCTTGGTCGGCTGCAGATTGTACAAAAATATTATAATTAATGAACATTGAGACTAGAATGCACTGCCTTTTCACTAGTAAATAGCATTAATGCACGTTTAGAGAATGAGAGAATCTCAAATAAAGACAGAAGAAAGACAAGATTGAAACCTGAGAACGAATAGTGCACAAGATCCTGTCACTCAAAGTTGAATAATCAACGTTCAGGACTAGAGCACCTTCTTCTTCAAGAATGATAAGGGCTTCATGCAACATGAAGCCCTTGTTCAATCCCGTTAGTAAATTCACTTCTAGAAATGAACCCATTTCATTTACCAAAACCGCAGGCAGTACCAAACCTTGCAACCTTTCCTTCGCTACTTTCAGCTTATCAATCCTTTCCTTTAAACCCTTCACGTAATTATGAGATTTCTCCAATAAAGTAGGCAAAGGCATCTTCTGCTGCATTTCCAGGAAAAGAAGAGAACATTATTACAAAGAAATGAAAATATGTCTCATGAGCTAGGAATTATTTTTTTTCCATTAACAAATGAATCCGCAGCCGCTGCCTAATACGAACTAATAAGTTAATCCCAGTTTGTGAAATAGCTTACAAATCACACGAAGCTGGATGGCAAGCTCAGATCTCAACAAATGTTTGAATCCTCCACAAGCTCGTGCAAATGGACGAAACCTTAGGTTACCAGTTAATCCAACTCAAAGGACTCGTGAGCTAATGGGTGCTGTTGAGACTTGGGTGCAACTTATGCGGTACTTCTATCGTGCTTCTGGGGTGCTGTGTTGTCGACAATTGTTTCTGTAGTGCAACTTTTGTGTCGCGGCTTTATTTTTCTTCTTCTCTAGTTTGGCTGGATGCTTCTTTGTTTTTTCTAACTGTGGTCAAAACAAGCTATAAGCCTCCCCTATTGCTGGTCCATTGGTTGATTGGTAGTTTTTTCTTTTTAGGGTTTTTGGGTTTTGTTGGCTGTTTTTGATGGCTGATGGTCAACTTGGTTGCTCTGTTTTTGGGGTGCTTTGTTTTGGGGAAGATTTTTGTATAGTTTCAGGATGCTCTTGGTTACCCTTCTTTTCACAGCGTTTGCTGTTCTTAATATAATCTTGCCTTACCAAAAAAAAAAAAAAATGATTCGATCGTGAGCTAGGGAAGTAATTAATTAACAGTGGGTGTATAAATACCTTGGAAGGATGGGGAGGCAGAAGAGAAGCAAGTTCAGAATAGAGATTCTTCGTTTGTACTCTCCGCTGTTTCTCCATTGCAGCTCGGTGCGGTTTCTGGGAGGATTTTCCTGGCTGCATCTTCAAATATTACCAAGTTTTTCGTACTGTTTCCCTCTCTGGGTTTATTCTTACCCTCTATATATTCTTTATATGTACGGATGCTATAATATTGAATGGGGAGAGAAAGGAGAATAGAAAGACAAATTTAGCATAGTGGATTACTGGATTTGAGCACTGAAATCAGTATTATTGGCTATATTTTTATAGAGAGAAGAGAGCCCACAAATTGTGTACGATGTTTAAGTCTTTTTTTAATTTTATTTAATGAATACGATGTTTAAGTAGCCGGAAATTTAACAGAAATCGTCGAGTCTTAATCGAATTGTACAACTATTTTGTTCACGTATACATAAATGTGTGAATATAGATATAACTTTATCCCAACCACTGCCGAAATATAAAAATCACCTTTGTATTGTGGAGCCACAAATTATAGTCAGTAATTATCCTGTAACCTAAAGTAATTCTTAATCTAATACTAGCTAGGTCGATTCATGGTCGGTTTTTCTTTGAGCCCAACATGTCATGTCCAAAAAGTTTAGGCATATTTTGAGTTATAACAAACTCAAGTCAAAAAAAAAAAAAACAAACTCAAGTCAAATTTTTTTTTTATAAAAAAATTCAATCCCCAAATATTATTAGAGTCAAGTTTAAAATTTAAATTGTTTGAGAATGTATATTAAAAAAAGTTGTTGAATTATTAAGTTGTAAGTATTTGATTAGTATTTTGTTTCCAAAATTATAGCACGTGACATATTTAAATAAACTTTTCAATTATATATTAATTTTTAAAATATGTTTCTTTTTCTTTCTTTTTTTTTGTTGATTTTTAAATTTATTGTTCTAGTATGATGTTTCGTATTTTATATTTTTGATTGCAAAATCAAGTAAATATTCAATACTGTGAAGGTTTATTTTTTAAAATTCATCTGAGACCTCTAGTTAAGTTATATATTCAACTCTTTTTTTATTATAACACCGCGCTCAAATAGTTTGCATGATATCTTTTCCTTTCTCTAAGTAAAGAATAAACAAATTCTTCTTACATTTAGATATGATGCTCAACAGTATGATTTTGTCACCTTGCAATATATGATATGATTAAAATGTAAGAAGTGATAATATTTCGTGTGTATCATTTAAATTGTTTACTTTTAATTTATATAAGTATTAAAATAATTATTATATATGATAATTATATAATTAAACTTTCTAAATTACTTTAATTTAATAATTAGTTTATATATATATATATTAATCATCTTTACAAAAATACATTTTTCAATAAATAGTTGATAACTCATTAAATTTTTCATTAATAACAAAAATATAATTATAAAAGTACATATTAAAATTAAAAATTGAATAATTAAAATGAGACACACTCCATAAAAGGAAAGTGTAAAATTGGAAGGAGAAGGCAAGAATATATATTTATATCCCTTTTCTAGTATTAATATCCTTTATAGGATCATTGTTATCTTCGAATTATTGGCATACTATATACACATACTATCTAGTAACTAATATTTATATTTGGTGGATATATAAAGTAATTTATTAGGCTCTTGACATAGCCAATGCCTATATCAGAAATGAGAATTACCTCGCTCAAGTCAATCTAATGAGGATTATTCGTCTTCTCCGGCCATAGCCTGTCGATTTCCGTTACAACGCTGCCTATCCATGCATAATCATGTCTCTTTCGCACCCACATAACTAGATATATTAAGTATGTTTTTTTTTTGAGTTTTTTTTGAAAGGCAAATATATTAATAGAGAGAAAAATACCACCAGCAACCAACACTAACCTAAGCTCTATCAGCAAAATACAAGAACTCTGAACACCAAAAAACAAAGGAAAAAAAAATCATATTCAGACTATCAACCACAAATCCCTCTACTCCAAACATACACAATCCTGAAAGAAAATTAATAAACATTCTTCGGCAACTGCATCAATTTCATATAGAGCCTGGATGACTAGTTTATCATCTTCCACAAAAGAAATACCCGAAGCCTTACCAATTTCCAAAGTAGCCACTGTTTCTCTTCTAATAATCTCAGTCTGGTAAAGGAACATCAGAACTCAAACCATCAATCCCAACCTTAGACCGTCCTAGGAAATAAGGAAAACGTTTCATGTATTACATATCTTTTTTACCCCGATTACTCTTCTTAGGTAGGAAACCTGGTTTAACTAGAGGGCGATGAGGCTAGCTCACAACAAAATCCACCTTTGTAATGGGAAGAGGATTAGACTCCAAGAATAAGCCCTCATCATGCCATTCCTCCAAACCCATCAAAGCGCCAATCCCCGGGTCAACTTTATCCTCACATCTAAACCCCATAGCCTTGACACCAAAAGCATTGTTCACATCCTCATTCCAGATGACATCAAGATCCAAATTACTAAAGTTCTTAAAAAGTCTGCTCGACATTTCCTCAACCAACAAAAACCAAGCCCTAACTTATTAACCCCTCTACCACACAATAGTCCATCAGAACCATTGTGCACTGAATGAGCAAAGCCTTTGGACATGTCAGAGTCCTTAAAGTTAAGAACCACTTTGGACACGGTCGAGCTTGGATTTGCCCTTATCATAAGAGTTAGAAAAAACATAATGAAATGGGAACCACCTCAACATCCAACTCATTTTTCATGTTATTTAAAAACAAAGGACCCATTGGAGAAAAGTTATCTTGGGAGTCACTCCCCTTGTCACCACAACAAGGAGACATAACATGTAAACACATGGCATCTTCCTATGCATCACCAAAACTGGACCTATCAATTACATTTGAATTTGAATGCGGAGAAACAAAGTTGAGGTAAGAGTGAATGACGGTGGAGGAATAGGGACTGAACTTGCTGTAACCACAGACAACTGAAGATTTAAAGAAATATTATTAACCACACCAAAGAAAGAAGAAGGAATTTTTGCAATGCTCTCCACTTCAATTAACATTCACGCAGCAGAGAAGATTGATCTGTTCAGTGTGACCTTTACAATCCTATCAACATGCCCCCAAAGCTTACCAAGAGAATTGAAAAAATTCTCATACCATAATCTTAATAAAATTTTCTACCTTAACCTAAACTCTCTTACACCCAGAATCTAAACTCTAGTTCCAAGGATAGATATTAACAAACCAATTATCAAAGAACTCCAACAATTTTTTTTCTTGAATAATATATATATATATATATATATATATTAAAAATATATTCTACCTTTGTAATTTTCTTTTAAAAATGTTTATATATGTTACATTAAAATAATAAAATTTTATGGAATTTTCTTCTTTTTTTTGAAAATATAAATTATGAACTTCTTTATTTGTTTAAATTTTTTTTGAAGAATGTTAGAAACACTAAGTCATAAAATTCCACTAAATATTTTTTATTTGTTTTAAGATTCCACCATAAAATTTTTATTTAATCCTTTAGTTTTGTTCCCTTCCAAGAAAATCTAAAGAAAATGAGATTTTATTCATTGGAAGCATAATAATTAGGAACGTGTAGCATAATCTGTTGTTGTATTCTTTGTTTCAGTAATAAAAAATTGTGAGGCTAATGTTTTCTAATTGGTGAGATTGAGATTGAATCAATAATTTAAAAATATTTTTTTTCTAATAAGAAAATTAGAAAACAATATTTTAAAAGGACATTATGTTGGAGATGCACCCAAAGTTACCATGTCAAAGCAGTTATAACAATTATTATTATTTTTTTCACATGAAAAGTATCATTCAATCATAATTTTTAAAATCATAAGTGAGACTTTTCTACCAATAAAACTGCATATATATATATATATATATATATATATATATATTGCATATTACTCACCTTTCCAAATTTTATCGGTTTCTCTCATTTTGTTTTAAATTTAAAACTTACTTTAAAGCCAAAATTGAAAGTTAATTAATTTTTAATTGCCAAAACTTACTTTAACTTTCTTTTGCAATTTTTACTTGTCTAAAAAGTATTGCAGTAATATTTTAAAATTCATATTACACTAAAAAAAAGTCCTCTCATAACAATCACATCAATCCTTTCAAAAAAGAAAAATCACATCAATACAAAAGTACCTAAATTTTTTAAATTGTTGACGCCGCGACAACGTTTATATGTTCCCATGATGCTGAAAACAAATTGGTTGAGTTCTTTGCCTCTCCCATATCAAAGCTCGACAGGGCTGTCTATTCTCCTCGTGCAATTTGCAACAAAATTAGACCCCAAAAATCCATGTAATTGTAACTCAAGTATAAGAAGCGCTGGTGCATTGAATTTGAAGTTTGAACCACGCTGCCGAAATCAGCTAAGAAGAATATATCACCAAAACCACTTACGAACTGCGTTTTTTCTGTCCTTTTCTTTTCATTTGAATCCATAATACAAGACTTTTAAAAGACCTTGAAAGTTAAAAAACACACCATGTGGAGGGGCGGTGGATGGAGACCAATATTAATTGAGTTTTGAAGAAGAAACCCAAGTAGTATAAATTGTTGAGTATTGCACGGGCAAAGGACTGGCATTGTAGGCTGCTTAGTTAAATTTTTTTTGTTGTTGTTAAATTTGATACTGTAAAACTCAATTTAGTTTAAATTAATTTTATAGATGTTGTGACCTACTTGGCTTCTGACGATACCACGCACCATTTTGTGGTTAAAAACAATTGGATGGATACAAATAAAGAAACCAAATCAATAGCAAAAGATGAAATAAATAAAGACGTGATTGTATCATAACAAGAATAAATTGGATTCATAAAAAAGATACAAGCTTAAGCTCATCACATGTTACATGATTAGATCACCTATTTATATCTGTCTAATAACATAATTAATTGTCTAAATAGGATAATACTCTATTTAGTTCTTGTATTAATAATAGATCACAATATCTAAATCTTTCAGAACAAGTATAAATAAAACCAAAGTCTTGAATAAATAATAAAGTGTATTTCAAATAGAATCCTAATTCGACTCTGACTAAAATTTAATACATGTTCTTGTAATAGACATTTTAGTTTTGTTCATTTTGATCCGATTTTTTGTGAAAAATGAAATTGAATTAAAAAATTCCAAAGAAAACAAAAAAAAACACAAAATAATAATATGAAATAAAAAATTAAAGAAAGTAAAACAATAAAAAAACAACAGTACAAAAAAAAAACTCATCTTGGTTCGGTCAAAAGAGAAAACTTCACTATATGAATCTTTTTTCACAAACAAAATCACAAATACAACTTTTCAAATTAATAATAACACTCGAAGGCTTAATTAGTTGGTTTATCGTTACATTTAGTTGTGTACCGAAACCTTCCACCTTTTATATCCATAAACAATGTGAGAATTTGAGAAATTGAAGGAAGCTAACAGCCCATGCTAGCTAGTTGCTATCAAGCCATAAAACAACAATGTTGACTCTGTAATATGAAAAGAGAACTTATGGTCACCTCGTGAGAGAACTGGACCTGGACAAAGTAAGGCTATTTAAAATTGATAGTTAGTTAAATATACACCAGATTTAATAAATATACATCCCATTTTTTTCATTTTGCCCTTCTAATTTCTCTCTTTAGTTTATCACTCTAATCCAAAATTTATCAATTTGTAGTTATTTCCAATGAAACAAATGACTAAAAATGCTAGTTTACTACACTCTAACAACATTTATTAATTTATTATATTGGTTTCATTTGTTTTATGCTTTAAAATTGAAGAAAATTGTTATATTCACAAATTGGAGGGTGAATTGTATTTGTCCGTAAGAGCAAATTGGTTTTGTCCTCACTTTTGTGCACACCGGCTAGTTTCGGGCCAATCAATTTTTTTCCACTTTTTCGTGCTTTTGTGATTGTTTATACATTTAATTTAATTAATTAATTATATGTTACATTTTAGCATAATTGCTAAATTCCACCATAATATACTAAATCCCACATTTTCTGTACCAAAATGCCCCTAATCCTTATAAGTAAGATAATACAATAATATAATCAATAAAAGAAAATACTCATAAGAGGAAGACAATTATCACTACTATTTATCTAGAGTCAAAAACTTCAACTAATGGTTTAAATTACAATTTAATTAAGCAAACATATTCTTTTGTTTTATGAAATTAAACAAATCGTATTTAAACTTGAACAAACAAAATTAATTTAATTTAGACCCTTTAAAAATTAACAACTAAATAATCATAAACTTATATTCTCATAACAAATCAATAATGAGAATATATCATTAATTTTTGGATCTCTTTTTGGCATTCTTCTTTTACATTTCATCTTTTCTTGCAATTAAATTTGATGAGATGGTGTGATTCATTTATTTTCTATTTTGTGTCAATCTTAGTACTAAAATTAATAACTCAAATATAGTTTTTCGTAATGAAGTAGTTTCAACTAGTGTAAAATTGTTTTCTAACTAGTATAATTTTTCTCAAGTTCTCTGTGGACTGTTCTGCTAGAGGCAAACCTGGTGCGACCGACATTGGTGGAGTGCTGCTCAAGAAAGATGTCTGTGTTTTGTTTTTTTTTTTTTTCTAAGTCAGTGGGTTGTTGTGAATCTAATGTGGCTGAACTGAGAGCTGTGAAGGAGGCGTTCGTGACTTTCGCCGCATCAAATTGGGTTGCTAGTGTTTGTTATGAGGGATTTGCGTGGTTTTGGGATCCACATCAAACCCTGCGTGATTTTCGCCGCAGCCTTAGATTTGTTTGCTTATCCACCTATTTTTTGGATAAGCAGGGGAGTCAGGTCTCGGTAGTGTTTGCAGGGTTATGGCAGCTTTTGTCTTGTTTGTTGCTTGCGTTGATTTGGTCGTTTTTTGTGGTGTTCTGTAACTTTGCTGGTACCCCTATTTCAGGGAGTTATGAATGGCTTTTCCAAAAAAAAAATGAAGCTTAGGATTGTTTTTCCTATATTACTATAAATAATTAAGACACCAAAATATATAATGCATCTATATTTGGGTGTTTTGATTATTAATACTAATATTGGAAAGACATATATAATGCAGATGAGATATTATGCTAGAAATGTACATGGCAATTGCATGGTATTTTCTGTAAAATTCAAAGTAGATTATTTTTTTTAATACGAATATACAACATTTGTTGTGAGCATGAATGAATAATATTAGTTTGTATTGCATGAAACCATTGTTGTGAAAGTAAAAGTAAAGTATATTTCAAAATTAACTTATATATTAGTTTTGGTGCATGAAACACGCCTTTGATTGACTTTAAACTTTTTAGTACACAAGATTATATAAAATCCTTGTTTGTTTTTCTAACCCTTATGGCTCCCTTGTGTTTAGAGATGGGAATATAGGTGGTTTGACACAAAAAAATATGGGGTGGACTCTTAAAACATAGGTACCTATAATTTATGGGCTTTTTGGTCTGATTTTATTTTATTTTCACATTAAGTAAAAACTTCTAAAAAATATATCCAAAATTTTTAAGTTTTTTTTGAAAAGTCTTACATCTATTTTGTTATTGTAGTACCACTTCTTGATAAGTTTTAGTAAACATTATTCCTTTTACATAATTTTTACAAAAAAAATTAGTTAGTTTAGTTCACAAACTATTTTTTAAAATCACTTTTATATTAAATATTTAGAATCACTGCACAAGTTGATTTTTTTTTTCTTATTTATTTTTAAATTTACTTTATATACTCATTAACTTATTTTAATTTTCATTTTATATGATAACTACTTAATTAAATATGTATATTTTTCTAAGATAGATTAAAATATTACTATTTATAATTTGATAGTGAAGATGAAGAAGAAGATTATAAACTTGTTGGTATTTGGTAGGAGAAATTATTAGTTTAGTTGTTTTTTAGATTATTTAATTATTGTATTGATATCTTTCATTAAATTTTAATTATCATTTGTTTTTTAAAATTTTTTTAAAGTATAAAAATCATTACTTCGTTTTGACTCGCGATCCGTACTGAAGTGAGCTGGACTACCATAGAGGTTTTTTGGCCATGCTCGTTTTGCCCCCAGGCTGACCGTATAACAAGTCGCGTTTCTCCTTCTCTTCTGTAAAAGCTATTTTTTAGTTTTTAAATAATGCTTTATTTTATATATCCTCTTCTAGAAAAGTTTAAAATGGGTAATCACAACTAAATAAATATAGTGATCTTTTCAGAAGAAGCAAACGGGAACCAATAGGTGTAGTCAATTGGTTTCTTTTCTTTCTTATATTAATAGAGAGAGAGTATTATATCATTGAATTACAAATTTCGCCTTCTTCATTTATGTCAATTAAAATACTAAGTAGTCAATCAATTTTGAATGTCAGTCAAAATGGTTGATTTTAAAGTACTCTTATTGACTTGGATGTAACCAGCTAAATATGTAACAAAATAATATAATAATTCACATAAAACAAAAAAGTCAAAATATTCATTGATGATTAAAACGGAAAAAAAAAGCATAAACATAAATGCACATAATAATTATGAAAACTAAAATAGTTCAAATAATTAAATAATAAATATAATATAAGGAACAAAGGGGGAATTTATCCAGAATAGGTATTAGAAAATGTAGTCCGCGGCTCCATTCAAACTCAGCAAGTCAAAATTGCAAGGAAAGTTTTCACCGGTAAGTCTTTCGACTTGTAAACCATGAAAGTGGAGGATTAAATCTTATTACCAGTGCCATGCGGAGGATTTATCCCTTAAATGCACTAGGGTTGATCATTCTTAAAGCGTCATTGTTCTTTACATTTTTTCCCTTGCAAGGTGATTATATTTTCTAATCCCTCAGCCGTAACTTCTTCTTTGTTAGATGAAAAATTGGATAATCAGTTCTAATGATTAACTAAAAGGATTTGAAGACTTAGTGAACTGCATATTCTTGCATACTTGGAAACCCAAAAACAAAACACACAAGAAATAGTATCAAAACACCAAAGCTTTTCTCATACAATAGAGAAAATCTCTGAACCAGAAAAAGCCTTCTATCTATCACACATTCAGATATTAATCACTGACTGCTGAATAGTTTTTCTGGCAAAAAAAGAAAAAAAACCCACTATACTCCGTCGCATGTCTCTTTCCGGGGCATTGATCGATCCGTATCTGATGATCCTAATGAAGCGAAGAGGGGCACCAACTACGGAAAATAAGGTGCCATTATTCTGACGTGTTGCAATGATCTGCATTACGAGAAGATTGGACTTCTCGTGCTTCATTATTTATATCATCTTCCCAAAGAATTGGAAACTGAGCTTCCTTCCAAATTCAAATCTTTGTTCGGGTGATGCTGTTGAGAATCCGGATCTTGTCAGTGCCATCAACCGCTCATGAACTCTTGAAGTAGCGATGCCAATTCTCGCAGAAAACGCCTGCAAATCAAGCAAGTATCGTATCAACATTCAAGGTGATCAGTTACTCCATTCTTACTTTTTACATTTCATTATCCCTAATTACATGTCGTTTCCAAAGATATTTTATAATTTATTTTTAACATTACATTTATTTATCATTATCTTCCATCTTCCTCATGGTTTTTCCCAAGACATTTTTCGCTCTTTCATCACTCCCATATCATTTCTTTGTTATTAATATTATTATCTTCTCTCTCCTTTTTTAATTATTCTAGAAAAGTAATAAACAAGGATATATTAGAATTTACTACCTTTATATATGTGAAAAGATTATGTAAAACTTATAAAAAGAGGATAATTGGAATGAGTACGTTGTGCTGTATATATATGAAGGAAAGAGTTTGGATTTGATAAGGAGAATGTTTTATCCCGTACCACGGAACATTAGTTAAGAAAGTTCTATTTTAGTTGCCTTCCAAGTTCTTTTTCGTCTGCAGATTGTACAAAAATATATAAATGAACATTCACACTGGAATGCGCCGCCTTTTCACTAGTAAATAGTAATACACGTTCAGAGAATGAGAGAATCTCAAAATAAAGACAGAAGAATGCCAAGATTGAAACCTGGGATCGAATAGTGTACAAGATCCTGTCACTCAAAGTTGAATAGTCAACGTTCAGGACTACAGGACCTTCTTCTTCAAGAATCATAAGGGCTTCATGCAACTTGAAGCCCTTGTTCAATGCCGTTAGTATATTCACTTCTAGAAATGAACCCATTTCATTTACCAAAACCGTAGGCAGTACCAAACCTTGCAGTCTTTCCCTTTCCTTTAAACCCTTCACGTAATTACGGGCTTTCTCCAATAAAGTAGGCAAAGACAACTTCTCCTGCATTTCCAGAAAAAGAAGAGAACATTATTACAAAGAAATGCAATATTTGGCCTAGAATGGCTTATCCATACATGTAGTATATGAACTAGAATTTCTTCTCACTTTTATCAATCTCCATATAAAAACATATCAATAATTTTTTTCCTCCGACATTTATATCACATCAAAATTTTTAATTTTCTCATAACCCAATAAATCAATCTTACATAATTCACATAAATAGTATGTTTTATTACTTTGTAATTAAAAAGGTAATCTCAAACAATTTATCATTACTTAATCCATCTCACAAAGATACTCAAATAATTTTTTAACACATGAAGATTACTTTAGTTGATATATAAATTTTATATATATCTTTATTACCCCTTAATTACTTAAATTAAACAAACTAGTTTTTTATCATAACTGAATATTAATAGTTAATTGTAGGAACTTGTTTATCGATTCTTTATGGTTTAGTTTTAATCTATGAATCTAATATAATATTAATTTTTATTTGATAATAAGAAATAGTAATTAAGAGTAAATGTAGAAATGAAAAACTGAATATAAAATTTATATAAAAAAGTTAACTATCAGGGACTCGTAAGCTAGCGAAGCAATGTAGTGTATATATTTATATACCTCGGAAAGTTGGGGAGGTAGAAGAGAAGAAAGTTCAGAATAGAGATTTTTCATTTGTAATCTCCGTTGTTTCTCCATCGCACCTCGGTCCGGTTTCTGAGAGGATTCTCCTGGCTGCATCTTCAAATAGTACTAGGTGTTTCGTACTGATTCCCTCTGGGTTTATTCTTACACTGTAAATATTCTTTATATGTACGGATGTTATATTTGAATTGGGCAAAAGAAAGGAACTTAGAAAGACAAACTTAGCATATTGGATTTGATCACAGAGATCAGTATTGGCTGTATTTATAGAGAGAGGGAGTACACAAATTGTTCGTGTACGATTTTTTAGTCAGACAACTGGAGGAGGAGAATAGCCCGAAATTTAAAGACCAAGTAGGAAAATGTAGCATAAATCTTCTTTTGTACTCTTTGTTTCAATAACAAAAAATTTATGGTTTCTTCTATTTTGTTGAAGTATTTTATCGGAGATGGCCTAAGATATCGAAATTAAATAATAATAAATAAAAAAGAAAAAGAAAAGTCATCTCATCATCACAATCGCACCATTACAACAAAGCTATAATTTTATAATTTGTTCACAGCATGATGACGACGTCTGTCTATTTGTTCCCATGTTGCTGACAACTGATTGCTGACGTAAGTCATTGAGTCATCTTATCACTTCATCTAAATTGGAAGATAGTCCGGCGTTTCCCTGGCCCTACTAATGCTTCCCTCTCCCTGTGGAGCCTGGAGCCTCTGCCATGGCTGCTTGAAAACAAGCCAACTCATGTGGGAAAGGAATATATTGGAATAACGACTTTTTACCCAAAATATACTCTTATTCAATAAATTGTCCGTTGTGTCTCATATGGTGGTGGGTGTAAGCTCATGTGCTCGGTATAGATCCTTCTGTTTTTTTGTAAAAAGCCATCCTCAAATATAACTTATAACTCTGTCAATCGGAAAAATGGAACAAAAAAAATCATAAAAATAACAACGAAAATGAGAAGACCAAAAAAATAATAGGGTGCTTGTTGGCTTCCATTCTCGAGAAGAGTTGTTTCTCTGAAAGAATGAGGAAGAATTTCACTTTTCTTGATGTAAATAATTGATGCTTGATGCACCAAACTAAAAGGGATCCGCCAATGTCAAGACCATCTTTGAATTTTTATTTTAATTTTTTTTTAAAAAAAAAGATTTACCATTGGCAAGACCAAGCTTGGAAAAAAAATTTTATGATCCGTCAATGACAAAATCAACCATTAAAATTACATCCTTTTTTTAGAAAAAATTAGTTAATCATTCTCATAATTGGACTCTTATTTATACTAGATTCGTTTTTACCAATGACGGAATAAATATATGAATGACCATAATTTTCAAGGGATATAAAATAGACTCAAAAATTAAAAATTTATTATTTAGAGTAAAAACTAGGAAGACCCTTTGTGTCATCGATGTGGCTCCGAAATGGAAGCATCTATTCATGTTGTCAGAGATTGCAAGGAAGTGTGGCTTCACCTTTCACAAACCCTCTCTTTTGTCCCGAGTTTTGGCTTGACATAACTGAACATGATTGGGTTACCCTTAACCTTGGACATGACTCTTCTAGTAGGTTTTGGTCTTAAACACTGGAAGCTTATCTTTAGGCAAGCAATTCATGTATTATTATGATCTTTTAGAAATTGGGAGATCTTTGGCTCCTCCTCTTTTATTCCTAGCCCCATGTGGATTGCTAGGCGCATTTTGACACAGGTTGTCGATGTACTCAACTCCCAAGACCCTATGGCTTGGTGATATTTTCTGTATAGATTTGTTTAGTTGAAATATCAATACATTTTCCCTTTAAAAACAAGAAGAAAAAAAAAGTAAAAGCCGATCCAAGCCCTTATCAAATATCAATAGGGATTCTGGTACTATGACATGAATTATTTATTACTCTATTCCTACGAAATTAAATGTTTTAGTCTAAAAGTTTAAAAAAAAAATTGACTTCAAAAAAATTACTTTTTTATTTGTATTATTAATTAAGTTTAGTAGTGAGAATCATTAATTAGTTTATGTAAATAACTTAAATTAAGGAGGTTATTAGTAAAATTTTAAATAAAAAATATTTATTTTAGAAAAGTATACATTCATTTTCATATATTTCAAAATATAACTGTTGACATTCAATTTCTGATTGAGGGGGTAATTTATAGTATTTTTAAATAATTCATTTTTACCATAACCCATTTATAGTATTTTAGTCTCATTGTCTTTGTTAATATAATTAATTGTTAGACTATATAACTTAGTAAAACTTAAATATCTTATATAAAAAAGTTATTATGAAATTTTATATTATAAATATTTAATTTCAAATATTTTAAACAGGCTAAGAGAGAGTATACAAAAAATATTTGGTGGGTGGCAATACTGGCGGCTCCAATCTAAGGACAATACTGAAATTCCCCCTTAATTTGTTCGAATATTGTCTGAAGTTGCCGAACATCAAATTAAACATGTCCGTACTTCGTACTTCTGCGGTCCTAGGCTATTAAATATGTTCGTACTTCGTTGTTTGATAATTGTGACTGAATTGTCGAAGGAAGACAATTTTTTGCCATGAGAATCTGTCAAAATTGGTTTTCATAAAATAAAATAAAATAAATGTCAAAATTGGTAAACTCATTGCATTGCATTTGAATAGACAATACCTTGATAATTATAACTATTTCCTTCCGGGCATAAAAGATATTAGATACTCTCTATGTCCAAAAAATAAGTCCACGATCCAAATTTTACATATATTAGTGAACTTTTTTTTAAAAAAAAAATGCTCTTAATTACTTGTATTTTAATAGTAGAAAATATTATTTAACTAATCTGTTTATTTTTTAAAAAAATTTATAAATGTTAATATGAATGACATGAATTATTTATGTCGAGGAAAAATGAAAATCTAGAGTTAAAATTTGTGTTATTTTCTCTATTAGAAAATAAGTGATTTAGTTTTCTTTTATTCGTCTTATATTATATGTTTTTTAAAAAATAAATAAATAAATTCAAAGTAAACGTTGGGTCAGCCGAAATGATCGAGTAAACGCTGTCCTCGTGCAAATGCATGAATGACATATTGATAAGTTGATAGAACAGTAAATATAGCCATTATTTAGGACTTACGTTGTTCTAATAATTCTTGCATCCAAGTATCATTGTCTCATGCTGGCCGTACGGGTAAGCAAAAGTCGAACATTTGGTACATTTGGACGTACAGCTAGCTAGTTTCTTTCATCAACATATGTATCACACCATTTCATTTAGGATTACTTTGTATTTTTTGACTCTTTCCTTCCCCCCGCCCTCTTTTCTTTCTTGTTGATTAATTAGGCCATTTCGTTTTCTTAGAAACGTATGCACGGACGATGCAGAATCAATTCTTGAGATCATGTGCATGGAAATTTCATGTGCAAAGGTCCTTCTCGAAACCAGTGTATAGGCACTTCAAGTCATCATGGAAATGTTCAAAGCAAATTCAACTTCAACTTAGATTTAACAGAAGTGATTATTATGAAATTTGGTAAAATTTAAAATTTTATAACATTCCAGTCATATTTAATTTAAAATTTTATATAATTTATCAAAATTCAAAGTCCTTAATATGAAATTTAATAGATTTCATCATATTCTAGTATCATCAAAAGTTCATGAATTTCAATAAAATTCTATTTTTAATGGAATTTAAAGGAAATTAATGGAATTCGTCTATTTGTTATTAATAAAAAATAAAAAAACAACAAATATAAAAAAAAATATCGTGTATATCTTTCAACTTTATTACCATAACATTATATTTCTATTTTTACAATAATAATTTGTGCACACATATTGATTTGTTTATATGTAAGTTTTTATATAAAATTATTATATTTATTTTATTTGAAAATTCTAATAAAAAATCATCAAATTTTGTGACATAAATTTACATGCAATTCTATTGAATATACTAAATTTTATATAATTCTATTAAAATCCAAAAAAAAAATCATTAAATTCCACTTTGAGAACACCCTGTTAGACTATGAATTATCCTCAAAAAAAAAATGGAGAAAGAATCTTGTTTTAGATATGTAGAAAGATGTATTGAATGGAGAATTATTAGAAACAATTAATGAGTCGTTCTTTTCAAAAGTTAATAAATTTGATATCTTATGATTTCTAAAGTAAAGTACAATATTTTTATTTACTTTTAAGTAACATAGTTATAGTTTATTTTTTTATGATCAGCACATATATAATTTTGTTCAATTTATTTCTACTTTTTACCAAAAAATTCTATCTCGTAGCTTCCAAGCTTAAAAATTAGTCACCCACATTTCTTTCATTTTAAAAATTATAGTGCTATAGTACAATGCTGTCTTTTTTTTTATGATCCAGATTGAATGATGGAGCAGTAGTTTCGATCCTCAAAAACATGTTAAATCATGAGTTATGCAGCAATGTGTTTCTCCTTCTCTTTTAGAAAAGCTTTTTTTTTTAAGAAAAAAAGAATACTACATTTTATTAAAATTATGATTTGAACTAGGGACTTTATATAAAATGTTCTCCTCCTATTTAAAAACATTATAGGCTCCAACCATGTGAAATTATGATCAGATTTCTCTAAAGTATTACTTTTTGTCTCTTTCGCTCTTAATATTAATGTATTTTAATTACATTAAAATTTTATATTTTAATATATTTTATACATTTTTTATGTTTTTAAATATTGTTTCTAATGTGATTTTCCGAACTAAAATTTATACGTTCATCCTGACTCGAACTAATAGTCTTTTAGATATATAAAAAAATACATAGATAAAATTGTTTATCAACTAAATTGTATTTACTTATAATTTTTTAAAAAAAAACAGTTTAAAAGAGTATAATTATAATTAAATAAAAAAATTTCACAAGAAACGAATTGGGATCAACAAATCCTCCTTATTCACTCTTTGGATAGTGTTACTTACACGATGCATTTTTCTTAAAATTCTTAATTATCGTGCAGGAGTCTAAAGTAACTAATATTTTAAAATGAATGTGGTAAACCTTTTTATATAAAAAAAAATCAATATGAGTAATTGTCAATGAATGATAACGTATATTTTTTTCCAAAATAATTAAGCATGCTTAAAGGCTGCTTAAATACATAGATGCATAATAATTTCACTAAGGATAAATTAATATAAATAAAAATGATTATATTCTTTCCTAACTCTTCACATATATGTACTCTTTTTCTTCCTCTTTTTTTTTTTTACACAAAAAGGAGAGAAAGAAAAAGAATAAGAAAGAATAAAAGAAAAGAATAAATTTAACGAAATCCCAATTCAACTATCATCATGTTTCAAACTGTTTTGATTTCTTCACGCCAGTCTGGCTTAAGATCCAATTTGTAAATGGGGTATTACATAGTTCAAATAATTGATCAAAGCTGGACTTAAAATGACTTCCACAGCCTTTTTGTTGTTATGGGTTTTTTTTATATTATTATTATTGTTATTCAATTCGTCTAATTCCAATTTTACATTTTAAATTTACACAAAGATTAAAATAAGTATTATAAATAATAATTATTTTGCTAAAGTTTTTAAGTCTCTTTCATTTAATAACTAGTATATATGTATTAATTCTCTTAAAAAAATACATTATTCATTTAATAATTGACAACTCATTAAATCCTTAACTCATTAAATTCTTCATTAATAACAATAGTATAATTATAAAAATACGTATTAAAATTAAAAATTTGACAATTGTAATAAGACTCTTCAAAATAGAAATGTGAACAATTGAAATGAGATAAAAATAATATTATTTATAAGTGTTATAGGTCATAAAGTTGGCCGATGATTCTGTTTAAAAAATTCAGCTGTGAGAAAACTCGTACAAAAACATAATAATTATTCATTAGACATTAAACTTCGCCAAATTTGTTGTGTTAGCAAAAGCTCCAATATATATTATAGGACCTGATTATATATTTGTTATGTCCACGCAATTTAATAGACTTATTTTTTTGGCTGGTAATTCAAATATTCTTGGTATTCTCAACCATAAATGAAGTGATACAAAATGTTAGGAATCAAATAATGGACATTTTAGAAAAAAATAAAATTTATTGGTTTGTATTTAATCTTGAGTCAAATAATTTATATTTTATGAGATAGTGAATAATATAAATTGAAAATTCCTCTAGTATATCTATTTACATAGTAACATATTCGTCTAAAATTGATAGATTTGTTTGGTTTTTCACATCGATTAAGAAAATATAATTAATGTTATTGGAATTATATATTTTTCATAAAGTATTCCTAAAATACATTCACCATTTATTTCAAAGTGAATTTAATATACTTTTTATATACAAACCATCTCATTTTAAATAAAGATATTTTCAAATGATAAATACATACATTTTTAATAAGAAAAATAACATATAATTTAGGAAAAAAAATAAACTTATTAAATTGAAACAAAAGAATATATAAATATTGTGGTAAATTAAAAGAATTTTAAAAAATTATATATGAAAATTTATGTGATTCGATTAATGTAAATTACATCTTTTAAGTAGTGGGATAAATATTCTTATTATGTCAGAAATAATCAAGAATATCATAAATTCTCAAGATATACCGAGTGGAGTTATAATCGGGCCAAAATTGTTTATAAATATAGAATACTATATTTTTCACAATCCATCATGAAGTATATACATTAAAATCCCAAAATGATAGTACAACTTTATATTAGTGGATCAGGAATAAAAAACTTGATTAGCTTAAGATATTGGATCAAATATTATGTAAAAAAAATAGCCCATTAATTTATTAAGAAGAGCCCATATTGTTGTTGTTTAATTGAATCATTGGTCACCCTCTTACGGTACGTTGATCACTTTATTCATATTCGTTAGCTTAGTCGAAACTTGGGAATTTCTTTTTTAATTCTCTTTTTTCTTTAATATATTATATAGATAGAATATAATGGAAAATAAGATTTCTTGCAAGATAAAAATGGAAGAAACATTTACTTATATTCAGTTCTTGTGAATTATATACGTAAAATTTTTAAAAGTAAACTATAAAATAACTACCATACAATTTATTAATAACATAGTCGATAAATACACAAAAAGTTGAGTTATCACATATGGGACTTCCAAGTGAGACAAAAGTGACAAAAAATGGTTGGATTAATCAGGTACAAATGTTTTCAGATATGGGAGATTTTAATCAAAAAGTCATATCCTCTTATGAATTGCGAGAGAAATATTTTATACTCTCATAAAAAAATATAAGTTGTTGTATGATTTTATATTGTTTTAAAATAAAAATTATTTAATGATTTATTAGAAATATTTTATTACTTAATTTTAATATTACTCCTATTGATAGATAAATAATAATTAAAGAGTTAATATTAGTAAATAAAATATCAAATAAACAATATATATGAGCATTTTAAGGAGAGAAAAAAAATCACATGTAATTTTTAGTCAAACAACTTATATTTTTTGACTGAGAGAGTAATTATCAATTGAGGGAAAAAATAAGTAAAATATGTGATTTTTTAATGTTACAATCATAACCTCTCATTTTTTTAGATAAAAACCTAGAAATTATTTTACAAAATAATTTTTTTTCATTCTCTTTCTAAACCCTTCCACCCCTCATTTTCTTCTCCTCATTCTCCCACCCTAATTTTTACCACCTCATTACTATAAATATAACTTTTACTTACCTCTATCTCTTCGACACTGTCACAAGCATTTCAAAATTTATCTGAAAACTCCTTTAATTTTTTTAGCAAAATTTACCAAAACCAGTTCATTGTTAAAACACGTGATTCTATTCTAAGTTCTAACATTTGTGAAATGAAATTTTATAACATCTTTGACTTTAGATTTCTCAAACTACCAGCTAAGGTTGAAAAATCTGTGAATTAAGCCACATATATTTTAGATCACAAGCCATGTACGTTTCCTTTTACGAGTATAAATTCAGACAATTTTTGCAAATGATCGGTATTCATTTTTGTAATAATTGTAATGGTGAGATAGTCAGCTGTAAGGTAGAAGGAAAGAAGAAGAGGAGCAAAATATAGGACTTGTGAAAGAAAAAGTTCTTTATTTTTCATTTTAAAAATAAAAATTAAAGTGTTAAAAAAATACTTATTTTCTTCAATTTTACACTTAATTGACAATTATTTAAAAAAGAATTATCTCTCAATTGACATTACAAGATAGGTTACTAATTTTGGATTAACCCTTTAATTTATTAGAAGTATAATAAGGCTGTGATTCAATTTACAATAAAAGGGCCAAAAAGGAGAATAAGAAGTTTGTTAGGAGAGAACTGGCCCACTTCATTCTATTGAATATCTTACTGGGCCTATTAATTAACAAAATCTTAAAGTTTACTTTATTTAGGTCGAAGAAAAGAAAAAAAAAGTGAGCTCACCACGTAAATAAATTCGTATATCCATCCATTCTCTTACCAGTACAATTCAAAATCCATAATGACGTGTCACGGGTTTCACCCGGCAAATTTATGACCGTTATTACAACGTTCCAGAAATTTTAAAAAATTCTAGGCCGGCCCTCCTCATCAGTTTCTTGCCCGTTAGCCGCCCCTCCTCATCTTCTCCATATCCACTCCCACTGCCGCTTCTCCATATCCACTCCCCAGGTTGAATAATTCCCAGTAGAATTTTCTATTGATTCTTTACAGTTTATGCAAAATCTTGATAAGGATTTCCAATTTTTTATTCTTTTTGGAATTTGGTTTGGGGGGAAAAGGAATTATGGCGACATTAGCACCTGGAATTCTGCTGAAGTTGCTAAATGGGATGAATTCTGGGGTTAAGCCGACTAGTGAGTACCGGAGTTCATTGTTGCAGGTTACTGATATTGTACCCGCAGATCTTGATGAGAAGAGTCTTTGGCCGAAGCATGGATTCTTTATAAAGGTGTCTGATTCCTCGCATTCGATTTATGTAAGTCTTCCGTTTGAGCAAGATGATCTTGTTCTTAGCAATAAGATGCAGCTTGGGCAATTCATCTATGTTGATCAATTGGAGCCTGGGTCACCTGTTCCGGTGGTCAAAGGTGCAAAATTGGTACCCGGAAGGCACCCACTGGTTGGGACTCCTGAACCATTGATGGGATTGAGAGAAAAGGGTGAAAAGAATGAACAAAAATCCAATGCCAAATTTTCAGCTCCAAGAAGGGGTTCTTGGGGAACAGGACAAAATGGATCGGAAGTGCCTTCATCACCTATGGTTTTGAAGCCAATGCCATTGGATTTTGATCAGTGCACACCAGTGAAAGAGAGGCCTAATTCGGTGAAATTTGGGGGAAATTTTCCAATGTCTCCGGTTATAAGGGGAAAAGTCAGAGATGGGAGTGCTAACGCAGCTGTTAGGTCTTCTGTGAGTGGTGTCCTGTTGTCTAAATTGGCTGATTCTAAAGGGGAAAGTCCAGCATTGGTGAGAAAAAGCTGTTTTACTCCTATATCAAAATTCTCAAGAAGCAAAAGTGTATGTGATCGAGAGCACAGGATTTCCAAGAGTCCCTTCAACTCATCTGTAGGTACATTTTCCTTCTTTATTGTGCAGGGTTCAGAGCCCAAGATTTTATTGTAAATTGATATTAGTGTCAATTTCCTACTGTAGGACAAGAAAAGTTCAACCCCACCCCCAAGTTCACGGAATGCAAGAGTTGCTGCATCTCCTACTGTCGGTGGAGTAGCAGAGAAGACATCTTCAGAAGATCAATCCCAGCCCAATGATTCAACCTCCAAGAATACAAGTCTGTCAATGAATTTACCTGGAAAGCTCAGCTTATTAGGCAAGGTACATGAAATAATTTCATATGAAATAGCAGTTTAGTTGTGAATTTGATATTAGAGGTCTCCTAATGTTGTTGCTGATGCATATCAGGAAGCTGTGCAGCAGAGAGAAATAGCTCAAAAGATTGCACTTCAAGCACTTCGAGATGCTTCAGCTACTGAAAATGTAGTTCGGTCTCTGAAGTATGAAAACCGTCTCTATAATGAACTTGCATTTCTTGCTGAAATTAGATTGTATTTCTTTTTCCGCGTCACTTTCTGTTGATTGCACAATTATTTTGCTTGTAGAATGTTCTCAAACTTGTGCAAATCAGCTCGGACGGATGCTCCTGCAGCCTGCTTTGATAAATTTCTTGACTTTCATAGCCAGATTGTTCAAGCAATAACTGAAATGGTGTCAATTCAGGCAGCTGGTGAAATGATGCAAGCATCAAATTCAGAAACAAACGAAACCATGGGAAATTATGCTGAGGAAAAGACCACCCCAATCTTACATGAAATAACACAAAAAGAAGAGCAACACCGGAATTTGGAGACAAGCGCCTCTAAAAGAAGAGCAGCATTATACAAGTCAATTGCTGCCTTTCCAGAAAAAAGTGATCAGAAATCAATTCTGGGAAAGCATTTGAGATCTTCAAGTCTTAACCAGAAAGAGAGAAAAGGAACCTCTGCTCCACTTGGGGGGAAACTGCTTGTAGAAGGTACAACAGAGAATGATGAGAACAAGAAACCATCATGTTCTTCTTGCAGTCTATTCAATACTATAAAACTTGGTAAGCAGATAGAAAACGAAGCTGGAAACTGGTTTATGGAGTTTCTCGAGAAAGCTCTGGAAAAAGGTTTGAAGAAATCAAAAGCTGCTGCAGTGGAATCTGATGCTGGCAAAGTTCCTCAGTCACTGATTTTGAAAGTAATCAATTGGGTAGAGATGGAGCAATGTGACTCTAGTAAAAGGCCAGTGCACCCAAGAGCAACACATTTAGCCAGAAAGCTACGGATCAAAATGAAAAACCCTTGAAGGAATTGACAAAAGTACTTGTGGTTAGAGCACGTTGTTAGCTAAAGATAAACATGTTTTCTAGTTGTTTAGACTAGATATTACTATTTGTTTGTATTAATTCTTTGATTATTTTCTTAAAAGATAGTGTTCTTACTTGGCAATCTTTTTGTTGATGACAATATCTGAATAGTGACAAAAAAGAAAAAAAAAAGGAATATCAAAGGAAATCCATATGGGAAAATGGTTCCATGGCCCTAATGAAGGCGAAAATGATCTCTATACCAGCCACTTTAAATATATGCGTGTGTATGTATTTTTTTTGGGGGGGGGGGGAGTGGTTTTTCGTTTAAAATTACCTGATTTGATTGCCGCCTTTCACGCTTCTTAGATAATTATGAAATTTTATGATTGTAATCGCTAAAATATAAAATTGCCCTCATGTTAATTTTAACTAACACTACTATCCATTTATTACTTTGGTCTTATTGTAATTAATTAAAATTTACATTTAATTTTTAAAAATATTTAATTAATTTGGATGAAATAAAATTTAGCACTGATAGTAATAATATCAACATGATTGCTAATTAATAAGAAATGTTAATAAAAGAGTATAATTGAGAAAATAAAATAATACAGCCTTTGTCTAAAAATAAGATAAACAATGTTCTTTCTCTAATTAAATATCTATATTAACTTAATACAAGAAATTATTTAATCTTAATAAAATTATTCTAATATTCTAATTAATGTGGTAGTGAGACATTTATTATATTCATAAAATTATGCTGTATAATTTCATTAAAAAATAAAAATTTATTTTTGAAAATTAATGGACTTATTTAAATAAGTCGGAAAAAAAAAACAAAAAAGGTTACCAAATAATTTAAGCTGGGAGTCGACTGCCTCCCTGGTTCAACGGCAGCTATGGAGATAGGCCGTTGTGTGTGGATGAGGGGAGTTGCAATATCCGGTAACCGTTCTTTTCTGCGTATAACAATTGAGCCCTCCTCTTTCTTGAAAATCCCATTTGTGTCCTCTTCCACGTTGAAGTTTCCAAGCCCGCCGCTGTTTCTATCTTCCCATGGCCATGGCCGATTTTTGTCTACCGTTTTTAAGTCTACCGCCTCTCATCTTCTCCCAGGACTTCAAAATGACGATTCTTTCAATCCAGGTGGGGCACCTTAGAATTCACTCATAGTTAAAAAGTAAATTTTGTGTATTCTCTCAGTGTGAATCTTGTTTGCGGTAAAATGCTTAGCAGGGGTTGACGATGAGAAAATTGAAGCTCCAAAGAATGGTTCAAAGGTGATTCTTAAAGGGATGAGATATTCTGAACTCCAAGTATGTAATATATCTCAATATTTTCAATGCTCAATTCTTGAATTTTATTTGTAAATTGTAGACTTCTTCCTTGAGTTCAAAAGTGTTGCGGGCAGACTGGGCCTTTTTACTTGGGAATTAGATTGGACGGGGTCACATTATTTTGTCAAAGATGGAGTTTTATTTGGGCTCTTACAATCCACGGTGTTATTTAAAACTACCAGCTTTTCTAGTAATGCCTTTAGTGCCTTAGGTATCTGAAGCTTAGGTATGTTACTCCACATTTGACATGGGATGAACAGGAAAAAAATCATAGTAGGGAATAGAGTGTGTTTAGATGTGTATGGAAGATGTGCATGGTAGATATCTTTTTAGTCCAGCTGTGAAATCAAATAATAGATGTTTGGATCAATGCTTAAAACGGGTCTTCAACGAACTTGAATTTGCTTCTTAACAGTTTAGGTAGACATGGAAATTGTAAATAAAAGCTGTACAAACTATATATCTTTTAGTTGCTTGAAGTGTTGGAAACCAAAGAAATTATAAATGGAAGATGTTGATGGTAGGTTATAGTATATACTACTCTAGGAGTTGGTATAGAAAATACCCTTACTTTAGAGGACAACTGCATCTAAGATAGCCATCGTTCCATGAGTTAGAAACACATATCAAGATCTAGTAGAATTTATGAATATACCAGTGTGGTGCTGAGAAGTTCCAATTTCTTAGCCCCCCATGTTAGTGGCAGTCTTAACTCCAAATTGAGGACTGCCTAACACATTCCAAAATTCAAGACTCCATCCCACCATTTCTTCTAAAGTCTCTAACAAAGCTTTTTGATTAAGTCAAAACTATGGCTTATTTTAGCCTATAAATAAGTATGAAAATTAATATCCAAAGGCATCCAAAGAGAGTTATTTTTTTGAAAGTTTTTTAGATTTTTTTTCAAAAAAGGGTGAGAAAAATAGTAAGAAATTATTTGGAGGTATCTTTTTAAATAATTTAGTTCCACTATTTTGTATTGCCTCTAGAATTGTTCTAGAGAAAGACTTATAGTGGAAGGAAATTTGGAGAATGAGAGGTGGACGTAATCTAAAATTAATGGTGAACCGCGTTAAATTATTAGTGTCATTTATTTGTTGATTATTTTATTCACGTTAATAGTGTGAATCACATTAAATTATTAGTCAACTTAATGGCACAAATTATCACATGTGGAAAATCAAATGAAGGATATTTTATTTGTGATGAAAATACATCTACCAGTGTTTGCAATTGCTAAATCTGACAATGTCTACAACCACATTTGTAATGAGACTCATGCCCGGACACTATGGAGTAAACTTGAATAATTGTATGTATGAAAGACAGAGAATAATAAATTATTTTACTCAACAAAAATCATGTAATTAAAATACAAGGAATAAACTACTATAGTAGACTATCTGAATGAGATGCAAGGTATTCTGAACCAGCTATCCAGATTGTGCATAAGACTTAATGATAAAGTATTTACTCTAATGGTGCTAGCCTCTCTACTAGAGTCATGGGAAACTTTGAAGTCTCACTCACTAACACTGCACTAGATGGTATAGTAAATATGAATTTTGTTAAAAGTGGAGTTTTAAATGAAGAAATGAGAAGGAGATCACAAATCTCATTTTCTTCACAATTCGATGTTCTGTTGACAAACTCCTGGGGAAGGAGCGAGTCTAGGGAACAAAACCTAGAGGAAAGAGTATAGGAAAGTCAAATAAATGTCAATATTGAATGCCATTACTCTAAACAAAAAAGTCACATTAAAAGATTTTGTCGAAAGTTCAAAAGCGAATAGAAGAAGAACAAAGGCAAAGAAGTCAATAATAATGATGAACAAACACATACTATTAACGACGAATTTCATATCGTTTATGACGAAGATATTGTCAATATTGTATCTCAGAGTAGTGCTACCATTCATACTACATGTCGAAGATAATTCTTCTCATTTTATACAACAGGAGATTTTGACACAGTTAAGATGAGAAATGACAATATGTTAAAAGTTAGCAGAAGAGACGCTTTCTTGCAATCAGAGAATGACACCGGATTAGTCTTAAGAGATGTCAGGTATATTTCAAATATTTGCTTGAATTTAATCTCTATAGGATAGCTTGATGATGTAGGCTTTTGTAATACATTTTTCAATAGCCAGTAAAAGCTTACTAAAGGTTTCATGTTGATGGTTTGAGGTACAAAACATACAACCCTGTATGTAATGAATGCAAAGCTCTCAGCTAACATTGTAAGTGTTGTGGAGAAAGATAATGTTGTTGAATTATGACATGAGACTCGGTCATATGGGTGAAAAAGGATGGACAAGTCTTCTTAAGAAAAAGATGCTACCTAACATAGATAAAACACATTTAAAGAAACGTGTTGACTGTCTAGTAAATAAGCAGAGCAGGGTTTTTTTCAAGAGTTTCTCTCTTTCCAAAATGAAGAATGTGTTAGATCTGGTTCATTCAGATTTGTGCAGACCAATGCCTAAGTCACTTGGTGACGCTCAGTATTTTGTGGCTTTCATTGATGACCATTTAAGAAAGATATGGATGTATTGTTTGAAGACAAAAGATCAAGCATTAAATGTCTTTAAATAATTTAATGCCTCAGTTGGGAGATAGACTGGAAAGAAGTTAAAGTGCATTCGAACAGACATTGGTGGAGAATACATTGAACCATTTCTTGTTATAATGCAAAGAGTATGGCATTCGGCATCAGATATCACCTCCGAAAACACCGCATTTAAATGGCATGGCTAAGAGGATGAATAGAACTTTGATGTAGAGAGTCAGATGTTTACTTTTCATATGCAAAGTTGTCTAAAACCTTTTGGGGTGAAGCTTTATACACAGTTGCATACATGTTGAATCTTTCACCATGTATCTCTTTTGAATTGGATGTTTTCGAAAAAGTGTGGTCGGGAAATAATGTTTCCTATTGTCATCCACGATTGTTTGACTGTAAAGCATTTGTACATATCCCTAAAGATGAGAGATCCACATTTGATGTCAAGACACAAGAGTATATTTTTATTTGTTATGGTCAATATCAATTTGACTATAAGTTTTATGATCTAGTTGATAAGAAACTCATAAGAAATCATGGTGCCGTGTTCGTTAAAAATGAGACAATTGAAGACATTGATAAAATGAATAAGGATGTTCCTTATTTCAATGATGACTCATTAGATTTAAAATTAATTCCTCCAACACCGATGCTAAGGCATATTGGAGAAGAAGGTCAAGTTAATTTACCTGATAAAGATGATGCTCCCATAGAAGTTGATTCTAAAGACGAGGAATATGATATTCATTAGTCATAACTAATAATTGTAGCCTCCCCAGATTAAGAAGTGATAGAACAAAATAAACTTTCTACAAGGTATTCAACTAGTGATTATGTGCTACTCACTAACGAGGGAGAACCAAAAAGCTTTGAAGGAGCCATGAATTTTGAATCCAAACAGAAATGGATTGAAGCCATGCAAGATGAAATGAAATCCTTGCATGAGGATAAGACATTTGAATTGGTGAAGCTGCCAAAGGGCAAAAGAACTTTGAAAAATAAATGGGTATTTAGAATCAAGCACGAAGAACACTGTTCCAGTTCAAGATTCAAAGCTAGACTAGTTGTCAAAGGATTTCATCATAGAAAATGAATTGACTTTGACGAGATTTTTTCACCAGTTGTGAAGATGACATCCATCAGAACAGTGCTTAGATTAGAAGTGAGTCTTGACCTAGAGATTGAGCAAATGGATGTCAAAACTGCCTTCCTACATGGTGATTTGGAAGAAGAAATATACATGGAGTAGCAATTGAGAAATTCTTTTGCCATGAAAGACTTAGATCTAGTAAAATAGATTCTGTACATAAATATCATCAGAGATAGAGGTGTCAAGGAACTATGGTTGTCACAGGATAAGTACATTGAAAAAGTACTTCAAAGATTAAACATGGATAAAGTTAAAGTGATTAGTAAGTGAACAACTAATCGCTTTAGAGTTGCTCATGCAGTTGG
Source organism: Apocynum venetum (assembly GCA_019593545.1). Classification (NCBI taxonomy): domain Eukaryota; kingdom Viridiplantae; phylum Streptophyta; class Magnoliopsida; order Gentianales; family Apocynaceae; genus Apocynum; species Apocynum venetum. The sequence goes on from SRSM01000358.1 coordinate 59,167, forward strand.
AGTTGTGAGTAGGTTTCTTTCAAATCCTACAAAAGAACATTGGGCTGTAGTAAAATGGATTTTCAGGTATCTTTGAGGTACTTTCAAAATTTATTTATCCTTTGGAGATATCAAATCTGTGTTGGTTGGTTATATAGATGTAGATATGTCTGGTGACATAAACTCAAAGAGTACTTCAAGTTACTTGTTACATTTGCAGGTGGAGTCGTATCATGACAGTCAAGATTACATAAATGTGTTGCTCTTTCTACTATTGAAATGGAGTTTATTGCAGCAACAGAAACATGTAAGGAGTTGTCGTGGATGAAAAAGTTCTTAAAAGAACTTGATGTGTAGCAAGACAAGTATCAATTATTTTATGATAGACAGAGTGCTATTTATCTTGGGAAGAACTATTCATTTCATTTAAGATCCAAGCATATTGATATGAGATATCATTGGATTAGGTATGCATTGAAGGAGAAACTACTACAACTTGACAAGATCCATACAGATGAAAATTGATTAGATATGTTAACAAAAGTTCTGCTCAAAGAAAAGTTTGAGTTCTGTCAATCAGCTGCCGGAATGGTGAAACCCTCGATTTAGTCGGGATGGGGAAATTTGTTAGTGGCAGTCCCAACTCCAAATGGAAGGTTGCCTAACACATTCCCAAAACCAAGACTCCATCCCACCATTTCTTCTAAATCCTCTAACTAAGCCTTTTGATTAAGCCAAAATCATAGCTTATTTTGGCCTATAAAAAAGCATGAAAATTGATATCCAAAGGTATCCAAAATTTAATCTAAGCTTCAAGAAGCCATAGAAGTTCTCTGAGCAAATTAGAAAGAGAGTTATTCTTTTGAGAGTTTTTTTGGAATTTTTTCAAGAAAGGGAGTGAGAAATTATTAGAAAAATGACTATGCAGATATGCAGGTTTTCTAATGTTATATAAAGTATAGTGGTTCTCTAGATCTCCATAAAATGGTTTTCTGACTAACTTATAGTTGTATTTGAATCGAATTGTGTTGGCTGTTGGCGTAAAGATTTTCTACAAGAAAGTCTTACACTAAGAAAAGTAATAATTATGTTATTATTTCTGGAATAGTTTCTAATCCTTTATTGTGGAAGTCCTCTTTCCATTTATTTCAATTTCCAATGGATAGTAGGTGAGATATACACAACTTAAAGTATGATATGCTTGACAAACTGATATATGATCAATCAATCTTGTATTTTCACTTCTACTGCTAATTTAATTTCGTTCTGTCAAGACAATCTGCTACTATTTCCGCTTTTCATTTTCATTTCCAACTTTTTGCAGAAATGGCTTCAATCACATGGATATAGGCCTGCTCAAGCTTTAATGTTATGGAAGCGCCTCTATGGAAATAATATTTGGGCAAATTGTTGTGAGGACCTAGAAGGTTTTTTATCCTCTCACTCATGCTATGCTATTAATCCTTTTACTTACAATGCCATGAATGCCTTTATCCGTTCCTCCTGTGTTTATATTTCTCGTTGGCTTCCAAGCATGTCCAGTTTTGTGACTTCTTGCCGGCTAACTCGTGTGTTGGATATAAGGCTGTTAATCTTATACTTTTAGCAGGTTTGAACAAAAATCTCAAGAGATTGTTAGGTGAACATGCTGAATTTCAGACATTATCTTTGAAAGATACATTTAAGGCATCTGATGGAACTAAGAAGGTAGTGTCTCTATCTCTGCAGGTGTTGTTTCCACCTGATTCTGGGCTTTTTTTTTTCAAATAAATTTGTCAATGTGTATTTGGAGTTCTCTTATTTATTCAAAACTCACAGGAGTTAACAGATTTTATTCACATTGGAAGATGGGCTGGTTATAGAAACAGTTGTGATACCTTGTGATCGAGGCAGAAACACTGTTTGTGTTTCTAGTCAAGTCGGATGCGCTATGAATTGCCAATTCTGCTACACAGGCAGGCAAGTGCTATGATCCTTAGTTTCATGGTATGCAAATTATGTAAGTGTAGAACTCAAAGGGTATTTTCTAATGTTTACAGGATGGGCTTGCGGAGAAATTTAACTGCAGCTGAGATAGTTGAGCAGGCTGTTTTTGCTCGACGCCTGTTATCAGCTGACGTTGGCCCCATTACTAATGTGGTTTTTATGGTAAGTACATTGTAATTGGGGTTCATATATGAACCACTTCTATAGGTTCTTCATCCTCCTGCAAATTCATTCTGCCAGTATCATGTAATTAATGGAACAAAAAGGAATCAGATGCCTTGATTAGGTTGATCATCTTGCACAGGAAATACATTTGTTTGGTCACTGTTAATCTAGGAGCTGTGCTTCATATTCTAATTTGCTTTGAGTACATGTAATACCTCATACCGCAGTGCTATCAAGTAAAAGTAACCTTGACTATATTTACTATCTTGTTCTTAAATGGGATACTTAGGGAATGGGAGAACCACTGCACAACTTTGACAATGTCATAAAGGCTGCAGACATAATGGTTGATGAGCATGGTCTTCATTTCAGTCCTCGAAAAGTTACCATTTCAACTAGTGGTCTTGTGCCCCAAATAAAGAGATTCCTTCATGAATCAAACTGTGCTTTAGCTGTCAGTTTAAATGCTACAACTGATGAGGTGCTTTCTAATTTTTGTTTTTTTTTCCGTTAAAAGTAGACATGATAAATATTTCTAATATTTCTATGTGAAAATATACCAGGTCAGAAACTGGATCATGCCAATTAATCGCAAGTATAACTTGGGCCTGCTTCTGGAAACCCTCCGAGAAGAGCTCCGTTCAAAGCGTAACTACAAAGTATTATTTGAATATGTAATGCTTGCAGGAATTAATGACAGGTAGACAAATTCTGACTCTGATGTGTTGCCTATGTATCTCCATTTTGATTGTCTTTTATGGAGATATCATTGGAGACTGCCCTTGGCAATTAACATGCATCTTGTAACTGCTCTTTCATTATTGTAGATATATGATCGATCTTGATATTTTTAATTCCCAATATTTTTCTCTGCAGTGTTGCAGATGCCAAGAGGTTAATTGATCTTGTTCAGGGAATCCCTTGCAAGATCAATCTCATTTCTTTGAACCCTCATTCTGGATCCCTATTTAGACCGAGCAGCAAGAATAAGATGATCGAGTTTCGCAATATTCTAGCCGAAGCAGGGTTGGTTGTTTTCTGGAGATGGAGTAGGGGCGATGATCAGATGGCAGCATGCGGTCAGCTTGGTAAGCCAGGTGAAATCCAAGCTCCGTTACTGCGGGTGCCTGCCCAATTTCAAGCCGCATTAGAAGCTACTACATGAACAGGAATCTCTCTGTTTTGCCATTTATCTTCTTTTCCTTTATTTACTCCACTCTGAGGCCTCTTTGCTTTCTGTGCTGGGAATAATTTGTCTATTTGATATCTAATTTTTGTTTGCTTACTTTTTCTTATTCGAGAATATGTTTCAAACTCTAATTAGGACTGCACTCACACTTACTCCTTTTGATCTTAAAATATAAGATGGTTTATTATTTTTAAGGATATTTCGTTGTATTACCTTTAATATTTCACACTTATTTTAATTCTCATAAATAATAGTATTTTAATTCTAAGAAATAGTAGACACAATAAATAAAAGTATTATAAGAGTTTAAATATTTATTTAACACGTGTGCAATTCTTTTAAAATCTTATATTTTAGAATCTTAGTATTCTTTTTATCTCATTAAAAAAAAAGTATTATAAGAGTTTAAATATTTATTTAACATGTGTGCAATTCTTTTAAAATCTTATATTTTAGAATCTTAGTATTCTTTTTATCTCATTAAAAAAAAGTATTATAAGAGTTTAAATATTTATTTAACATGTGTGCAATTCTTTTAAAATCTTATATATTTGGACCGGTTCTTAAAACAAGTTTCTCAATTTTCCATAAAAACATATTCAAAATACTTTTTTTTAACATTACACATAGTCCCACTTAATCACATAAATAATATATTTTTATTATTTTTTAATTAAAATTACAATATCAAACAACTTATTAATTATATTTTATACATTTTATAATATTATCAATCATGTGGGATGCAAAACATATCATTAAACTTTCAATTCCCAATAAAAAAAATTCTTATCCAAACATAACTTAATTTCAAAACAAAACAAAAAACACTTTCAAAACTCAATCCAAATATACTTGATAGTATTCTTTTTATCTCATTAAAATAGACAAGTATAATTTTTAACACATATTTAAAAAATATATTTAATGTTATTTAAGAAAATTTAATGACATATGTTGCTTTCTAATTATTTTGAAACACGTCATAGTTTGTATTGACACAAAAAAAATATTCATTTTTTTATAAATAGTCAATAAAATCTTTCAATCAATAATATTGATTAATTAATTAATAAAAAGAGTTAGTTGATTGGAGATGATTTATTGACAAAAAATAGTCAATGGATGTCACTTCTTAATTTTGCCTAATAAGCTAATAGAGATGATGCTAAATCATTTGACTCAAGACCAAGTCAAAACATTCTTTCATGTTTCATACGTGCAAAAGTGACACCAAATATAGTTAGATTATTGGAATGTGGTTCAAACTTAATTATTTTCTTAACTTTGTGACTATGAGATGATACAAAAACAATCGATGGATATAACTATTTTTTCTGATCGCTTGAGCAATCTTGCTGATTAAATACCAAGTCATACCACTATTCGCATAATTTCAAACATGCAAAAATAGCTCTAACTCGATCATGGAGGGAGTGGTTACAAGAGATGTATAAACTTGGGAAACATGAAATAATGGAGCTTGATGACCAAGAAAATCGATTGAGCCAATTGTTTATAAATAAAAGTAATGAAGACAAAACAAGACATCACCATGATCAATCATGACAATATTAAATTAAGCAACTTTTTCTTTATCAAATTACTTTTCAAAATTTAATTTTTTTTTTTTTTTAAGCTTAAAACTTTTTTTAGATAGTTTTATTTACAATTTTTTTACAACTTTGTAGATTCAATAATTACTATTGAAGAGATTGAAACCATTTTGTGAGCATGAACACTTATATTCATCAAGTGATAATTAAAATTATTAACTGAGCCATCGACTAGGCATTTTGATCGGCAACAGTTTGCTAGTTTCTTTTTTTAAAAATTGATATTTGCATTGAACTTCAAAATTAAACATGTTTGTCTAAGATAATTTTAATCAAATTCTCACATATTCATTAACATGTTAAGTTAAGTGTATGCTAATTATTAGACTGAATCATCTAAAAAGTCCAGTGGGATCCAATTAAAATTTCAAACAGAAAATTAAAATACATAACTAAACGCTTTCAAATTTACTTTTCATTTTTAAACAAAAATAAACTTAAGTCAATATATTAATTCAAATGCACCCATTTGAACTTTGAATCAAACTCAAAATTAGCACAACTTTTGATTCTATGCAACACTTGTAACCATTGGTCTATCTCTTTTTTCTATATATATGTATGTATGTATTAAGGGAAAAATGGGAATTGAATGACTTATCAATTACACTTACTGTCCAAAATTGAATGTTAACTTTTGACTTAATATAAATTAAAGAAAATATTATTCTTAAAAGAATATTATTCTTGTTATTATTATTTTTAATTATGAGACCATAAAAATATATTTATTTTAAAAAACTTAATATTCAACTTCAAACATTTTAAAATAAAATATTGACATCTAATGGTAGACTACAAAATACTTTTTTTTCTCTCCTCACTATCTATCTCTCTCTCATGGAAGTCCAAAGAATTGAATGTATATTGATCATGTTCAAATTCGATTGCCTTTTTATATGCATTTTTAAAAAAAAAAATCCCAAAAAAATAAATGTAAAGGAGATATTGCATGTTATTGGGGACTCTATCCCCAAAAAAATAAGAAGAATAATCGTCGAAGCATTGGGGTGTTCTATTGAAACGTTTGTTTTTTAAAATCTATTTTTAGTGATTGAATAAAGTATGATCCTTTGGGACCAAAAAGAAAAAAAAGTGTCAAAAACACTTTTTGGATCTTTTAATATGCTTCACGAGATGCATTTTGGAATTTTATTCAACAATGTCATATTTAATGGCAACTGAGAACAGATGAGGGCAAACACGAGACTCCTGCCGTTACATGTAGAACATGAGAGAGTTTTCCTATATATTAAAGTTATCACTCATATAATTAACCTAGTAAATTAGTAGTATAATTCTTTCACTTTTTTTTTACTTATAAAAATAATAATTCTTTCAATTTTTTTGTATATATAGCTAGTTATAACTTAGTAAAATATATTCCAAAATCTCATTTTCGTACTCTAATAGCTCCGATCCGGGTAAGGTAATCATTTCTTTTTAGGATAATCGCTAATATAGAGATAATTTTCCAAAACCTCATTCCCATTTTACAAAAATGAGGTTTTCATAGTGTAATAGCTATGGATGGGATAATCATTTCTTAGGGTAATCGCTAACATAGAGATAAAATATTTAAAATATATGAGGATATGTTTATTTTTCCATGTTGTTTTAAAAAGATAAATTGGTATATTGAGCCAAGTTAATAAATATGTGTAGATTGATTGATAAATGATATCATTTAAAATTGGAAAACAAGCTAATCCGATCCGCTGCAAGCTAAAAACCCTTAAAGTTATAGGTATTTATTATGATAGTCCAATTTAGCCTATTACGGGCTGAGCGACCTAAACGGGTTGCAAGCCTAAATAGAAAAAAATAATTAAAAATTAATGAAATATATCAAAATAATAATTAAATTATTTAAAAAGATAACAAAACTAATGATTTTTTATATCAAATACTAACAAGTTTATAATCTTCATTTTCCATTTCACTATCAAATTATCAATAAAAATATTTGAATATATATTAGAAAAATGTACATCATTAATTAAGCAATTATCATCTAAAATGAAAATTAAAATAAGTTAATAAGTATATAAAGAAATTATAAAAATAAACGAGTAAATAAATCAATTTAATTTATATAGTGATTTTAAAGATAAAATATAAAAGCGATTTTAAAAAATAATTTAGGAACAAAATTAACTAATTTTTTGAAGAAATTATATAAGATGAATAATGTTATTACTAAAATTTATTAAAAAGTAATACAACAATAACAAAAATATATGTAAGATTTATCAATAAAATGTCAAAAATTTGAATGCTTTTTTGTAAAAGAATATAAAAAAAACAATCGGGCCAAAAAGCCCGCAGGCCAAGCCCACATGGGCCGCGAGTCAAAACGGGCATAGATTTTAAAAGTCTAATACATTTTTTTTAGGTCAAAGCGAGTCAATCCATCAAGTCGATTCATAGTTTCACTACTAGTATCACTTGTGAATTTAAAAGATAATTATAATCTCGATATAATATGTGTATTAAAAATTTTTTAAAAACAAAATCAATAGCACAAGCCCTTCAATCTAAAATGTAAATTAATTTAGTCTCAAATTATTAATTATTTTACAATTATCAATGCATTAGATACTTTTATGATGTTATTCCCTTCAAAAGAGATTAATACTAAGATGTTTACATTTAAAAATTCTATGCATATAAAAATTAGAAAAATGCTTCAAATTGTCCCTAAGTTATGAGTAATTACCTAATATTGACTCTATTCTTTTTTATTGTCTTATTTTTGTCCATATCCTAAGAGCAATTATCCAATGTTATCCTCCTGTCTAAAATTTTGATGAAATCTTTTTTTTTAGAGCAAATTTATAAAATGACAATATTTAAAAGATTATGGACTAAAAAAGTTGATAAAAAATATGAACGAAAACAAATAAAAGTTCAAATAATAAGGACACTAAAACGAGAAATTATTCTAAAATTTATTTTCTTGTTCATTTTATCATTTTGGGATGTTGACTTGTTAAATTATTTTTACAAAAGTTCATATATAACTTACAATAAATAAACTAAATGAAACAATAATGCAAATATTGTAAATAGATAAATGAATAATTAGTATTAAGGTACTTTTTGAACGATTTAAGTTTATTGAATTTGAATATAACATTCATGAAAATAAATAGGAAAAAAATTTGTTCCAATATAAGTTATGGTTGACTTGATTTTAAAATAAATTATTGGTTTTAATGTAATAATTGAGAGAGTTTTTCGTGTATTATTGACTAATTAACAAAAAAATAGCAATAATTAATACTTATTTTTTGTGTTCATTTAAAATTATTTAAAATAATAACTTTTTATAAAATATCAAAAATAATATTCTCAATTTAATAAATTCATTTTCCTTACACATAATAAATATCACTACAAAGAATATTAGTAAATAGGGATAATTTATAATTTACATTTGTATTAAATAAAAAATTACAAAAGATGAATAAATTTTAAGATAATTTCTCATTTTAGTCCTTATTATTTGAACTTGTATTCCTTTCATTTTCTTATTTTTATTTATCTACTTATTGCTACTAATCTTTTAAATATTGCCTAATATTGGCCCTTTTCACTACTTTTTTATACGCAATTTTCCAAAAGATTAAATAAAGAACACGTATGCTCTTAAATGTAGCCACGGCCAAGAAGTGAAGTGATATTTTCACTAAAATACAACTAGCAAATCCACCAATAAGAGAGCTAGGATTGGTAGCACAAAGATAATAACCATCCAATAAAAGAGTAGTTTTTTTTTTCTTCTTTTATATTTATATTTATAAGTATTTCATAAAAAACGTCAAATACCACATTCTACACCCTTCAAAAGAAAAGAAAAGAAAATACTACATTCGAGGAACGAATGGTCAGAGGGCACATGCATATGGACTCCGAACCAATAAAAGAGAAGCCTTAGTATTTCCGTAAGTCGGTAGACTTTTGAAATCAATGCAAAATTCAAATATAGACATGTATATAAAACTAGTCAAAAAAAGACATAGATGTCATTAATATTTTAGCTAGAACTATATATATATATATATATATATATTATATATAGAATTGGGAAATCTAATCCAATTCATAGTCAATCTCACACGTTTTCCAGACAATTGTTTTCGGGGGAGAGAAACTTTCGATGAATCCTTGTTGATGGAGGAATATACTAAAATTATGGGACATAAAACCCGATATAAACCCGATATATATATATATATATATATATATATATATATATATATATCTTGCCATGATGATGAAGAAGAAGAAGAAGAATTCTTCCAATAATTATTTATAGAAGGGGCTTTTCTTTTGTTTCTTCCATCTGGGGTTCTATCTTTCTTCAGAATGATGGAGCAAAAGGATGGAAAGAGATGTCGACGAAAGGGAAAATCAGGTTTGATTTGAAGAGAATGGATGAGCAACTTGAGAGGCATTTTGATAAAGCTTGGTTGTCACAGAAGATTAATGAAGAAGTAAAAGATTGGGAAATTGATTGCAGTAAACTTGTTATCAAGAATTTTATTGCAACAGGAGCTTTTGGAGCCGTCTATAAAGCCCTTTATGATGGTCAAGATGTTGCAGGTATATCTTTATTAGTTTTTTCGATTCTTGGCTTATTGTATGTATATTGTGAATTTTTTTATCAGAAACCAAACTAAAGAAGAAGAATTTCATCTTTATTTGGGAGCTTAAGTAGCTGATTTTTATAAGCCTAACTAGCTCTAGTGAAGCGAAGGGAATGTCTTGGCATTCTTTAAGTACTCTGTTTGTTTATTATTTTGTTTGCATGGAAAATATTAACCCATAAGGTATGCAATTATATAAACAATTGCAACTCATAATCTTATATTCTTCTACTCCTTCAAGTTATAGGGATTTTTACCTAGGCAATTTTTTATTTCTGAAAATCTTGAAGAGGGGGGGGGGGTGGCGGGAGTTAGATATTCTTAACTAATCTTTCTTTACTTTTTGAGCAAAGGAAATATATTCTTATATGTAAAGGTTGTTTTTGAATCGAGATTTACTTAAATTATTTATGGCAAATTGACAGTTAAAATCCTTGATTTGGGGAATGAAAGCAAAAAGG